>JARBWK010003049.1:0-13399 GCA_030556195.1 Anolis apletophallus | reverse complement strand
CCTGGTGGGGATCGAGTCTGGTTGTCTACCAAGAACCTGCCCACCCAACGCCCGAGCCGCAAATTGGATGCGAGATTTTGGGCCCTACAAGGTGTTGGAGAAGGTGGGCCCTGTTTCCTTCAAACTACAACTCCCAACGGACATGAAACTCCACCCGGTGTTTCATCGCTCCTGCTTCGCCCGGCGAAGGGGGGTGCGGCCTGACGTGGCGTCCGCCTCCTCCCCCGTGATGCGGGAGGGCGGAGAGGAGGTCGAGTGCAGGACATCTTGGATGCCCGCCTCCGTTACAGGAAGTTGGAGTACTTCATTGACTGGAAGGGTTTTGGCCCGGAAGAACGTGCTTGGGTCAAGGCTCGAGATGTCCACGCCCGGAGTTGGTGGCTCGTTTCCACCGCAAGTATCCTGACAAGCCCAAGCCCGGGGGCGGCCCAGGGGGCCCTGAGGGGGGATAGTGTAGCACCCATGGGCCCGTTCGTGCCACTGGGGGTGACGCGCCGGGGGTCCCGTTGGCAATGGGACCCGCACAGGCTGGAAGGACTCGGAGGATGAGTTGGAAGGCCCAGAGCAAGATTGGTCAGCCGTACCTTTGCCCAGTTCACCTGCGGAGAGTTTGGCCTGGGATTTCGAGTGGGGGCCTTCTCCCGGGGAGGGAGCGGACCAGGTGGAGATGGGAGGCAGCGAGGCGGGTAGCGGAGATGGTTGTGAGTTCCCAGGCGGCCGAGGTTCCCAAGAGCTGGCCGGGCAGCAGATGGAGGCTAGCGGCTGGGAAACTCCGAGGAGGCTGCTTCTCAGGAAGATAGCGATACTAGGCTGGAAGAGCGGGGCCGTTCTCACAACAGGCGCAGGGACATAGAGGAGGGCAGGAGGAGCTGGCATCTGTCCCTAGACCGTCGCCGTTCGGAAAGTAGAGACTGGAGACGCCGGGCCCTAGATCGTCGGGGTTCCAGGCCGAGGATTAAGAACGGCCCGTGGGAACTGATCGTCAGTTCTCCGGCCACGTCTGATCTGAAGGGCGTTGAAGCGGAGTGAATCCTGGAGCCTAGTTTGGCTCGCCTTAGACCAAGTCCTTGCCTTGTTTCCGATTCGCATTGGTGCGGATCCCTTGCTTCGTTCCGGATTGAATCCGGGAGCCTTGCCAAGCTTTTTACTACATTGCCTTTGGATCTACCTTTTGGAACTTTGCTTGCTTTACTGAACTGCAGCTTCGTGCTGATTGCTCTATTCTATGAACTTTTAAGTGAATTGCCTTTTTGGATTTGTTTTACTCAATAAACATAGTTAGCCTTTACTACGTCTCCGTGTGTGTGTTAAAGGGGCAGTTCTAAGTCGGCGATTGTGACACCTTGAGGAGGTAGGTAGATCTTTCTGACATGGTTTTATTATAAGTAGCTCGCATGCTGAAAAAGTGTGGGCACCCCTGCAGTAGGTGGTCTGTGGTTTGCTCCTCTCCACACTCGTATGTTGTGGACTCCACTTTGCAGCCCCATTTCTTAAGGCTGGCTCTGCAGAGCCAGAAGTGCTGAGCTGAAACATAGGTTATATCCATACTGTAGAATCAAGGCAGTTTAACACCAAAAACCGGCTACCAGTATTAAGAAAGTCTGAAATCATAACTGTAAATAAAGAACAACATTCAAAAACAGGGGAACTCCAGACAAGAAACAATCAGGGACAGCTAATCACCTCTTAACAAAGAATTCCCCCCAGGCAGTAAGAAGCCACACCTTGAAAACTGCTAGGCCATTAAATGTTAATCAAGGTGGCCAAGTGAAACATTCACACCTACCTCCAACAGACGAAGAGTTCTTTCTCCCACCCTGGACATTCTACAGATATATAAACCCCATTTCAAATATTAAACAAATATTAAATTCTATTCTTCTATTCTATTCTATTTCCCTAGTTTCCAACAGACCTCACAACCTCTGAGGATGCCCGCCATAGATGCAGGCGAAATGTCAGGAGAGAATGCTTCTGGAAAAACACAACAACCCAATGCTTTCAGCAATGAAAGCCTTTGACAACACATTGCATTAATTCTGCAGTGTACATCCACCCATAGCTGGTCACTTACTTAAGCCATCCTATGACTGAAGCTATTGTGAAGCCGAAGTGGCACAATGGGCGAAACCCTTGTGCCGACTGGACTGCTAGCCTAAAGGTCGAGTTGCTGACCTGAAGGTTGCTGGTTCGAATCTCTGGAATACGGTGAGCTCCTGTCTGTCAGCTCTAGCTTGTGGGGACATGAGATAAGTCTCCAAGATAACACATCAAGCACCCCTGGGGCAACATCTCTGATACCAGAAGAAACTTGCAGTATGTTCTCTTCTGACACGATTAAAAAAACTGAAGTTATTAATTGATTTTATATCCTGTCGTTCTCCCGGGACAAGAGGCAAAGAAACATGTTCTATTGCACGCAAACAGAGCAGAAAAGAGGCTAGCAAAAGAATCCCAGTTATGTGCATTTTTCTAGTGGGCATGTGTCTGTGCATGTGGAGATGACACGGAAGTAGAGAGTTGGGGGGATGCCAATGGTCAGCCCTCTCCTTTTGCTCTGCCATGTGTTTTTTCTCCAGTCTTGGCGTTAAAGGCAGGTGGAAAAGCAACTTAACTGGAGAAGTAACTATGGAAAACGAAAGGCAGGAAAAAAGAGTTAAGGCACACACATAAACCACTTTTCTTTCGCCTCTCTCTTTTGCACCCAAGCAACCAATATAGTCAACCCTCCACATGTGCAGCTTGAGTTTTGCACATTTGATTATAATGTTCTCTCCGGGAAGCTCTAGGCCAGGCATAGGCAAACTTTGGCCCTCCAGATGCTTTGGACTTCAACTCCCCCCAATTCCTAACAGCCTCAGGCCCCTTCCTTTCCCCCCTCAGCCACTTAAGTTTGCCCATGCCTGGCCTAGGTCCTCCATGCCAGTGTTTCCCAACCGGTGTGCTGCGGCACACTAGTGTGCCATGAGTGATCATCAGGTGTGCCGTGGGAAATTGGAACCTCTTGAGTCTTGAATAAGCCATGCCCCCTTTTTCCCCGTGGACCAATCCCACGCGCAGCGGCTATGAACTCCCGCCCGGCACCAAGATGGCAGCGGTGGAGGCGGCGGGATCGGAAGCGCCTTCTCTGAGGGGACACCAGTGGAGCGGATGTGCCTTGTCTGAGGTGATGCGGCGGCAGGTGTGCCTGGTGGTGCTGGGCTTGGCGCTGGTCCAGCCGGCCGGGGCGGTAGAGCTCTTGAGCCTGAGCCTGGCCCTGGCCGCCGGCAGCGCCGGCGCCTTCACGGGCTTCTTCTCCTACCCGCGACTCTACTGCCTCTTCGCCCACTGCTGCCACGACGCGGGGAACAACGGGGCCCACCTCCGGGAAGATTCGCAAGTCGCCTACTGAGCCTCAGAGACTGTGACGTGACAGGAGTCTCATGGACTATATTATTATTATTATTAACTATGTATTAACATATTATTATTTTCCCTTAGTATATGCTATTATATTGTTATATTATCAGTATTAGTCATAGTCATGGTGTATATCGTTATTGACTATGAGAGTTATGATAACAGTCAGGATTAACTCCTGTGCTTTACTGATAATATATTGTATGTACCTATAATATTTATATTATTATAATGTAATACAAGGTAACACTTTTAAAATAATACAATATTGAATTTATATATTTTATATTACTTGTAATAGTGCTAGTAATATTACAGTATAATGGTATAGTACAATATAGTAAGTTAGAGCAGTGTTTCTCAACCTGGGGGTCGGGACCCCCGAGGGGGTCATGAGGGGGTGACAGAGGGGTCGCCAAAGACCATCAGAAAGCATAGTGTTTTCTGTTGGTCTTAGGAGTTCTGTGTGGGAAGTTTGGCCCAATTTTATCGTTGGTGGGATTCAGAATGCTCTTTGATTGTAGATGAACTATAAATCCCAGCAACTATAACTCCCAAATGTCAAGGTCTATTGTCTTCAAACTCCACCAGTGGGCATATGGGATATTCAGGCCAAGTTTGGTCCAGATCCATCATTGTTTGAGTCCACAGTGCTCTCTGGATGGAGGTGAACTACAACTCCCAAACTCAAGGACAATGCCCACCAAACCCTTCCAGTATTTTCTGTTGGTCACGGGAGTTCTGTGTGCCAAGTTTGGTTCAATTCCATCGTTGGTGGAGTTCAGAACGCTCTTTGATTATAGATGAATCATAAATCCCAGCAACTACAAGTCCCAAATGACCAAAATCAATCCCGCCCAACCCACTATTAAAACTAGAGAGTATCAGTTATTTGTGCCAAATTTGGTGCAGATATTGACGCTACGATTCATAACAGTAGCAAAACTACGGTTATGGAGTAGCAACAAAAGTAATGTTATGGTTGGGGGTCACCACAACATGAAGAACCGTATTAAGGGGTCATGGCATTAGGAAGGTTGAGAAACACTGAGTTAGAGTGTCATTTTGTGTCATTTTTTTTCTTTTCTTTTTTTATACAATGTCTATTTACAGCAGATTCATGTTATTCATTTCTAGGTACAATACTTCAATCTTTAGCATCTGCCATTATGTTTTTCTTATACATTTTGTATACCTCACCGCTGTGCTCCCCTCCCCAAGCCATTGCTTTTACATATCATTCGTCCAAAATTTCATTTCTTCTTGTGGAGGTAACCTTCCTTCTTCCCTTTCTAATCCTTTTTCAATAAATTTTCTCCATACCTCATAAAAATCACTTTGTTTCCATATACCTCTTTTTACTTTTAATATACATGTTAACTTGTCATTTATTGCAAGTTTCCATACTTCCTTGTACCATTCCTCTATTTGTATATTTATTTCTTTTTTTCCAATTCCTTGCTATAAGCAGTCTTGCTATTGTTAATAGGTTTGTTATCGCATCTTTATCCTTTTTTTCCAATTGTATACTATTATATAATGATAATAAAGCTATACTAGGACTTCTTTCTATTTTAATATTCATTATATCTTCTATTTCTTTAAATACTTTCGCCCAAAATTTGCTTACATATTTACATTGCCACCACATATGTATGTATGTTCCTGTTTCTTGGCATCCTCTCCAACAGTTTTTCGAGTAGTTTTTATTTATATTTGCCATTCTTACTGGTGTAAGGTACCATTTCCATATTAATTTATAATAATTTTCTTTAATCCTTATTGATAAATTTTTAAGATGTCTTTGTCTCCACAATTGTTGCCACTCTGTTTCCTTTATTTTTATCCCTAAGTCTTCTTCCCAGACCTCCTTAAGGGTGTTATTTTTTGTTTTTCCTTCCTTTATTTCAATTATTATCTTATATATTTTACTAGTTATTCCTTTCAAGTTTTCGTGCTCTTCTACATCCCTCCCATTTTGTATTATTTGTTCAAATTGGTTGACCTTACTTCCTTTTTTATTGTTTTTTAGCCAATTTTTAAACCATTGTTCTAATTGTATACAATGGAACCATGTCAATTTTATTTCTCTAAATTCTTCCATAATCATTTCCTTCTTCGTTCCTACTTTTATCCAATCCCCATTTTATCTAAAAAAATTCCCTTAACTTTTTATCCATTATTTGTTTTAAATTCTTTGGAAATTTCTTTTCCATTACAATTGGGGTTATTACTGATCCATCCGTTATTAACATTCTCCTGTATTTATTCCATACTTCTAATATATTACTCAACATTGGATTTCTAATTTCCCTAATTTCTTTCCTCGTGAATTGTTTAAAAAATATATTCCATATTTCTTCTTCCACTTTTCCTGAGTAATTTCTTAGCCATTCTACCCCATCTTTTTTAATCATTCCTTCAATAACCAGTCTCAATCTACTCGCTTCATAATATTTTTTAATGTTAGGGAGTGCTAAACTTCCTTCTTTTTGCGATTTATACCATAACTGTTTGTTTAGTCTATTTCTTTTACTACCATTGCAATATTTATTTATCATTTGTTGCCATCTGTTTAGTTCTTCCTCTGTCATTTGAAGTGGCAGCATTCTAAATATGAAGTTCATCTTTGGGAGTATTTTCATTTTTACTAATGCTATCTTTCCAAACCAAGATAGATGTATACTGTCGTACTCTGTTAATTTTTTTTGAACCTCTTTTCTCAATGCTACTACATTTACCTCTTCCATTTCTTTTAAATCTTTTGTTATTATTACTCCAAGGTATTTTAATTTGTTCTTTAATCTAATTCCCATTTTTCTTTGTTCTGTAAAATCTTTTTCTTCTTTCTTTGTATAATTTTGTGTCATTTTGGTTGGTGGTCTGCCCCAGGATTTTGTAAATGTCAAAAATGTGCTGCGGCTCAAAAAAGGTTGAAAAACACTGCTCCGTGCAACTCAATCGTCATCTTACTGTGGACATTGACCCTAACTTTGTGAAGAACCTAGATATTCTTAAATAGGTGTTTGCTTAGATAAAAGAAACAGTGTTTTTTAATGCAAGGTTTTTCTACTTTTGTGCAGGTCTTGTGTCCCTAACCCCAATTGATGTACCTTTACTGTACCTTATTTCCTCATCACAGAATATGTCGGAATTACAGGCTTAGGTGCGTCATGAACCCTCAATATTATAAACACTCGCTCGGAAAGAAAAGTCTTGTTGATTTCTAAAAATATATTTATGTTGTTGCCAGACACTGGCTATATTCCAGTATACAGTTAAATATAGTTTGATCATTAGACATAAAAGAAGCAACAAGCCTATATACACTCCCTGTAACAATTTCCTTAATGGAAATGGAGATATTAGATATGTAATATCAACCAGTGGCAAGTCAGAATTTGTGGTTACGGCAAAACGCGAGAAACTTTGAGCTTACAAGAAGTTGCTTCTTTGCCCCCCTGGTGTGCACAAAGTAAGTGACTGCCAGGAGAAAGGTAAGAAATGTCAGGAGAGAATGCTGGAGTGATTAATTGAACTCTGGTGGTAATATGTAAATATGATAGATAATGGTTTTAGTGTTGTTTTATAATATTTTGTATTAATTGTTTTTATTGAGTGTATTTATGTGGCATCCTTGATGCGGTTGTGAAGCCGTCCTGTGTCCCCTTGTGGGAGAAGGGCAAGGTAGAAATAAAGTAAATAAATAAATAATGCTTCTGGAACAGCGTTTCTCAACCTGGGGATCGGGACCCCAGGGAGGTCATGAGGGGGTGTCAAAGAGGTCACCAAAGACCATCAGAAAACAAAGTATTTCTCTTGGTCATGGGGGTTCTGTATGGGAAGTTTGGTCCAATTCTATCATTGGTAGGGTTCAGAATGCTTTTGATTGTAGATGAACTATAAATCCCAGAAACTACAACTCCCAAATGTCAAGTCTATTATCCCCAAACTCTGCCAGTGTTCAGATGTGGACCTATTGAGTATTCATGCCAAGTTTGGTCCAGATCCATCATTGTTTGAGTCCACAGTGCTCTCTGGATGTAGGTGAACTACAACTCCGAAACTCAAGGTCAATGCCCACCAAACCCTTCCAGTATTTTCTGTTGGTCATGGGAGCTCTGTGTTCCAAGCTTGGTTCAATTCCATCATTGGTGGAGTTCAGAGTGCTCTTTGATTGTAGGTGGACTATAAATCCCAGCAACTACAACTTCAAATGACAAAATCAATTCCCCATCCCCAACCTCACCAGTATTCCGATTTGGGCATATTGGGTATTTGTGCCAAATTTGTTCCAATGAATGAAAATACACCTTGCCTATCAAATATTTACATGACCATTCATGGATACCAAGGGAATCAGTAGCTACTGAAATGGACATCCAAGTGCCACCCCTGTGTTGATGGAGGCAGGCAGGATTTTCCCCGGGTACTGGTTGTGGGGGTCGGGAGCAGGTGAGGGTTTTGCCCTCCCTTCTGCTCGAGATCCCCGTGTACAACTGGTGGGCCACTGTGTGATACAGAATGCTGGACTAGATGGGCTGAGGTCCGATTCAGCATGGCTCTTCTTATGTTCTTATGTTCTTATGTTCATTCATAACCGTAGCAAAATGACAGTTATGAAGTAGCAACCAAAAATAATTTTATGGATGGGGGGTCATTACAACATGAGGAACTGTATTATTTATTTATTTACTGTATTTCTATACCGCTTTTCTCAGCTCTCGGGGGACTCATTTGTGATTATGGCAAAACGTGAGTAACTTTGAGCTTAACAAGAAGTTGCTTCTTTGCCCTTCTGGTATGCACAAAGTAAGTGACTGCCAGGAGAAAGGTAAGAAATGTCAGGAGAGAATGCTTCTGGAACATCGTTTCTCAATCTGGGGGTATTAAGGGGTCACAACATTCAGAAGGTTGAGAACCACTGTTCTGGAACATGGCCATACAGCCCAGAAAACTCACAACAACCCTAAGTGACTGTTAGTTTAATATTAAATATCAGAATATATGTGTGTATGACTTCAAGTCACCTTTCATCATGTTTACATACCTCAAGGGATGCCATACTGAGGAGGGAGCTAGCTTGTTTTCTGTTGATCCAGAGATTAGGATGCAAAGCGATGGATTAAAACAACGCGGCACATTATTTACATTTACAAAATCCTGGGGCACACCACCAACCAAAATGACACAAAATGACACTCTAACACAGTAATACATATAGTCAATATGTTTTCAAATGCATTTATACACTCAGTGTAAAACCTGGGCCTGTTTCGATGAACACAACATAGATATCCTGGCAGGAATGGCAGAAAGACCCACACGAAGGTCTTGCTCAACAGCTGGGAGTTATAGTTCACCCGCAATCAAAGAGCATTCTGAACTCCAACAATGATGGAATGGAATCAAACTTTCCACACAGAACTACCATAACCAAGAGTAAATACTAAAAGAGTTTGGTGGGCATTGACCTTGAGTTTTGGAGTTGTAGTTCACCTATATCCAGAGAGCACTGTGGAGGGGAGGGAGGAAGACGTGGGGCGGGTCTGCAGAGTAGCGCCTGCACGGGTCATGTCTCCCCCCTCCCCCCCCCCCCCGCAGAAGCGGCAGCGTGAGCAAAGCAAGGCAAAGCAAGCAGAGCGAGACTGGGAAGAAGGGAGCCCGAGTGGAAAAGAAAAAGTGTTCGGCAGGAGGGGGAAGAAAGGGTATTGGCGGTTCCAATTTCCCACGGCACATCTGATGATCGCTCACGGCACACTGTGCCACGACACACTGGTTGGGAAACACTGTTTTAAACAATGTTTTTGTTGTGTGTCCCTGCCTGGTAGAGGCTTGGATTAGGTCACCCTTGTGGTCTCTTCTAAATGTATGATTCTACAATGGCGCAGTGGGTTAAACCACTGAGTTGCTGAACTTTATGACCGAAAGGTTGCAGGTTTGAATTTGGAGAGCGGGGTGACCTCCCGCTACTAGCCCCAGCCTCTGCCAACCTAGCAGTTTGAAAATATGCAAATGTGAGTAGATCAATAGGTACCGCTCCGACGGGAAGGTAATGGAGCTCCATGCAGTCATGCCGGCCGGCCACATGACCTTAGAAGCATCTACGGACAATGCTGGGTCTTCGGCTTAGAAATGAAGATGAGCACCAACTCCCAGTCAGACACACCTGGACTTAATGTCAGGGGAAAACCTTGACCCTTTTATATTATCTTGGGTTTTCTAAGGCAAGGAACAGTCAGAGGTGGTTTTTCCAGTTCCTGCCTCTGAAAAACAGCCTACAACAACACATCTCCCTTGTCAGTCCCCCACCCAAGTCCAAACCCAGGCTAATATTGTTTAGCTTCCAAGATGGGATCTGGTGCCTTCAGAGTTAAGCCTATATCTCACACTGGTGTGAGATATAGTGTACTCAAGATGGGGTGAGCTCCTGTCTGTCAGCTCCAGCTTCCCATGCAGGGACACGAGAGAAGCCTCCCACAGGATGCAAAAACATCCGGGCGTCCTCTGGGCGACGTCCTTGCAGACGGCCAATTCTCTCACACCAGAAGCGACTTGCAGTTTCTCAAGTCGCTTCTGACATGATAAAAAAAATTAATACATCAAAATCAGATATCTATGTTTGGTTGTTACATGATTAAAAGGCCATCTTCATCAACATAATGATAATACTGCATTTTCATTGAAGAGCACATCAAATCCCATTGAACGGAAAATCCATGGATAGAGAACCAACTCCATTTTTTTAAACACAGTGGTTGGTGCTTTTTAGTGTTTACCCAGTTTGGATCCCCAGGTGTTATTGTACATCAACACCCATCCTTTTTATTATCCTCCATTGGGGATAATGGGAACTGCAACCCAGGAGCACCTGTGGCTCTGAGTCTGGGAAGAGGACAAAGGACATTTTAAAGTCAGATACAGGGGCGGTCCTACAAGATAGGCCAAGTAGGCGGCCGCCTAGGGCGCCATCTGGGAAGGGGGCGCCATCCTGGCCGCTGAAGTTGAGCGCAGGAGCAACTGCACATGCGCGAAAACCTCCCCGCATGCCCAGTAGCTCCTTGCGCAGAAGCCTGTAAGCAAAGCACTCCCTATCGGGCAGGCAGGGAGTGCTTCCCTCTCCTTCGTCTCTCCCGCCGCGCTTGCAGGGAAGGAGAAAAGAATCAGTGAAGTAAGTGAAGGAATGAATGAAGGGCTTTCCTCCTCCTCCTCCTCTGTGACCTCTTCTCTCCCTCCTTCCTTTCTTGGCTCTATTTCTGTCTAGACCTGAGGGCCTGAGGCTATGGGGAGTTGTGGAGTTGGAGTCCAAAACACCTAGAGGGAGGGCCCAAGTTTGCCCAGGCCGCGCTGCCTGTATTCGACCTCATTTGAACATTTTGGCTGTTTTTCTATTTACATTTACATTGGGATCCTAATTTTGGACTTATGGGAGACTCCTATGAATTATGAGTCGGGTGGTAGGTAATATATTCTGATTTTGATGCATTTACATTGCATTTCTTGTTGATTATTATACAGTTCTGCTTAATATTGTCATACAATATAATACAAATACTATGTAACAATAGAATAATGATATATTTTATATTACATGTAATATTACAAACAATATTGCAGTATAGTGGTATTGTACAAAATAGTAATATATAATATTTTATTTTACTTTATTTTGGGTTATTTGAGTTTTATAGGAGTAATGAAAATATTTAGTAGAGGATAATTTTATTTAAATAAATAATTTTATTATTTTATAATAATAATATAATAGAATGTTACATTATGTTATAATGTCAATATATTATAATATAATTATATTGTAATGTAGTATAATATAATTATGATATAATATAGTATGAGTATGGTATAATATATTGTATATACATTGATACAATACTACTAATGGTATTGTGATATTATAATTGTATATTTGTTTTACATGGGGGGCGGCAAAATAATGTTCGCCTACCATTTAAAATTACCTTAGACCGCCCCTGGTCAGATATCATATCCACAAGCCTTGTATCTCAATTCAAACCCTGCTCTCCTTACTAAACAGAAAAAAAATGTGTAGCTTTCCAAATGTTACTATATCTCAACTCCCATCAGCTCTAGTCATGATGTTTAATGAGGAGTTGTAGTCCAACATCGAGAAGGCCACATAAAATGGCATAGCTGGCCAGATTTGGCCCACAAGCCTCGAGTTTGACACATGTGGAAAAAGGCATAACCAGATATTACCACGTTAGCAACATACATCATGCTAACTCACGGTTATATTTAGACCACTGTTGGTTATATCGCCATTTCTTTTTTTAGAGTTTTGTTACACACCTATCTGGCCAACCACCAGTTCTCTTTGCTTCAACACATGGCCCTTGTGCCAAGAACACAAAGCCAAACTCAAATCTCCTCCCATCGTGCATGACTCCAGCCAAGGTGTCTGGATGATTCACACATTGGGAAGAGTCTGGGAATTATCTGCTCACCAACCTCCACAAACAGAAGTATTCCTTAGACATATGCTGTAAGTGTGCAAGCTTCTTATCTACTTTTTCTAACAGTTTCTAGTATTTTATTGTTAAACATTCAGTCATTGATTATTATGATATGGATTGCTAGAGTGCAGCCAAAATAAATGCTTGGATTCAAGCATCACATAGTACTGTAGCAGGCAGGGAAACATAATACAAAAAAAATTGATAGCAACAAAAAAAGTTTCTATATGCACATGTAGTTAATTTTGTACAAGTTTGAGTATCCCTACCTCTGAATTGCTTGGGAACAAGTGTTTTGGATTTTGGAATACCTGTATTTGCATATATATAAATCATGAGTGATTTTGGAGATGTGATAAAGTATAAACATTATCATAGAGTCAACGAGTTGGAAGAACCACATGGGACATCCAGTCCAACCCCATTCAGGAAAGCACAATCAAAGTACCCCTGACAGATGGCCAGTCTCTGTTTAAAAGCCTCAAAGAAAGAGCCAGGAAAGCATCTATATATATAAAATCCTTCATGTCGAGGAAGGGCTTATAGATAGCAAACCACATAATGCAGAAACACCAAATTAGGTCACACAACCCTCCACACCACAAGGAGTGTTTAGCACTCAACCCCCCAATTACTAGGCAATACTAAAAACCCTAAAAACGTGGGGACTACAACTCCCATAAGCCCCACGCCATCGTATTAATGTGCAAAATGGCCCCTTTCCCCCTCCTCCCAAAACAGACAACAAATCTTTTTTAAAAAACCAAACCAGCAGATGGCCAACAAGGGGCACGCACACCACTCGCCCACAATAGACCTCCCGAGGCCGGCTGAAACGGCGGCTCGGGACGAGGCTGGAGGTGGGCCCATAGGCTGGGAAGCAGCCAGAGAGGATGGAGAGGGGCCGGAGACAGCCAGGCAACTGCCCTCGGCACGCCGGCCAAACGGGAGCAGCGCACCCCTGCCTCGTCCTCCTCCAGCGGCATCTCTTCCTTCCCCAGGGCCCAAAAGGCCCACGGCTGCCCTGGGGAAGCAGCAGGCCCCGCCACCGCCAGGCCGTTCTGCCTTCTGGGAAGGAAAGGAAGGAAAGTAAAAGGAAAGACAGGAAAGAGGTACAGAAGGCAGGCAGGAGAGAAGAAAGGAGGGGATGGACAAAGAGGAAAGGGGGAGGGAAGAGAGAAGGAGGGGCGGGAAAGAAGGAAGGAGGGAAAGGAAAAGGAAGTAAAGAAGGAAAGAGTTACCAGAGGAAGGAAGAAGACAGATTACACAGCAAAGGAAAAGGTAATAAAAAAAAAAAAGGCTATAAAGGAGGGTGAAGCTGGTGAGAGGAGGAGGGAAAAAAAGGAAATAAAAGGAGGAGGGGAAAAAGGGAAGGAGGGGGTGAAAAAGAAAAGGAAAGAATAGGGGAAAGGAGGGAAAGAAAGGACGGAAGGAGGAAAGAGAGAAGGAAAAAGCTGAAGAATGAGGAGACGGGGAAAGCAAGAAACGAAAGGCAAGAAGGGTTG
>JARBWK010003048.1:0-13400 GCA_030556195.1 Anolis apletophallus | reverse complement strand
TCAGGCATGGCAAACTTTGGCCCTCCAGATGTTTGACTAACTCCACACCCTAACAGCTGGCAGGCTGTTAGAATTGTGGGGGTTGAAGTTCAAAAACACCTGGGAGGGCCAAAGTTTGCCCGTGCCTGGTCTACACTGTAGAATTATTCAGTTTGAAAGCAGCTTAACTGCCAAGGTTTGGTGCTATGAAATCATGGAGTTAAGCTGTATAAGGTCTTCAGCTTTCTCTGCAAAAGAGGGCTGGTTCCCTTACAAAACTACAACTTCCATGATGCTCAATATTATTAAAAATATTGTATAAAATTACCTTTAGTTCTGTGAATAATAAGGTGTGTGTGTGTGTACAGTAGATATAGATATATATAGATATAGATATAGATATCTCATAATGCATATATACATAAATACAGATACCTTAAAATCTTAAAACCCCCTGAATTCTCAGACACTTCTGGTGTCAAGCATTTTGAGTAAGGGATACTCAACCTATAACAAAAAGAGAAGAGAAAACACAAATTAATTACATTTGCACGTGACGAAGACGATGACGAAGACAACAGTGAAGATGACGAAGACGATGAAGATGACGGCGACAAAGACGGCGACGGCAACAAAGACGATGATGACGAAAAGAAGACGATTTACAAAAAAAGGACAACGAAGACGGCACGCACGAAGAAGACACCAAGACGATTTTAAAAGAGGACGGCGAAGACGACGACGACAAAGACGGCGACTAAGACGACGAAAACGAAGACGACAGCAAAGACGGCGCCGACGACGAAGATGACGACAATGAAGAAGACGACGACGAAGACGACGAAGACGATGACGACGAAGACGTCGACGAAGACGACGAAAAAGATGACGGCGAAGACACGGTCGAAGACGACGACGAAGAAGAAGATGACGATGAAGATGACAAAGGTGAAGACGACGAAGACGACGAAGATGACGACGAAGACGACAAAGACGACGACGACGAAGAAGACGATGAAGAAGACGACGAAGACGAAGAAGACGAAGATGACAAAGAACACGAAGATGAAGAAGAACACGACAAAGAAGATGAAGAAGAAGAGGACGAAGAGGAAGACGACGAAGAAAAAGACAAAGAAGATGACAAAGACGCCGACGAAGACGAAGAAGACGACGAAGAGGACAAAGACGAAGAAGAGAAAGACGAAGAAAACAAAGACGACGAAGACGAAGACGACGATGACGAAGACGACGACAAAGACGATTAAGAAGATGACAACGACGAAGATGACGAAGACGACGAAGACGAAGACGGCGAAGACGACGAAGACGGCGAAGACGACGAAGACGGCGAAGACGACGAAGACGGCGGCGAAGACGGCGGCGAAGACGGCGGCGAAGACGGCGGCGAAGACGGCGGAGACGAACACGACGACGATGAAGAAGATGACGGAGTTGATGAAGACTACGACGAAGATGACGGCGACTGAGACGGAGACGACGAAGAAGACGACGAAGAAGACGACGAAGAAGATGACGGAGACAAAGGCGACGATGAAGGCGAAGACTATGACGATGAAGATGAAGACGACGAAGACGACGACGAAGACGAAGAAGACGACAACGATGATGACGGCGAAGACGACGGCGACGAAGAAGACGACGATGAAGAAGACAACGATGAAGACGAAGACGACGACGAAGAAGACGAAGATGAAAAAGAAGACGACGAAGGGGCATGGCATGTGCTGGAACTTTGAATAGACGTTCCACGAGAGGGCTCCAGATGAAACTTTTGAAAAAGTGCCGGTGAAACCTTCAATCCCCCACCCCCCCCCTCTTGAGACCGGGACTATCTGATGGAGGAATTAGTGCTGATCAAAAAGAGGTAAAGATTGGTATCTTTGAAAGAAAAGAGGAGTGGATGGGAGCGGATTTAAAATTAGACTGAGAAAGTCAGGAAGGAGATAAAGATGGCGGACTCGGCAAGTGCTCTCAGGGCAAAAATGGACAGCCTGGAAGGGAAAATGGATAACATTCTGGACTTCTTGAAAAGTAAATTTGATGAGGTGGATAAGAAACTGGAGGGAGTGGAAAGATGCGTGGGCGAACTCAGTAAAGAAGTGAATGAGGTCAAGAAAGCATCTAAACAGTTGGAAGTAGAAAAAAATGAAAAAGGAATGCAATCTCAGTTTAAAGTGATGGAGGAGTCGCTGCAGAAGCATAGTCTGAGAATGGCCAATCTGGAAGATCGCCAGAGGAGACGGAATGTGCGTCTGAGAGGTTTCACTCCTGATTTTGCCCAAGCAGGTGGGCTGAAAGAAGCTTTAAGGAGGTGGCAGGCACAGAATGGTTTGGACATTCAGGAAGCACAAATGGAGAGAGCCCATTGGACTTTCCCAGGTGGGAGAGCCTTGCCGAGACAAAAGGACATGGTTGTGGCGTTCTCATCGGAGAGCCTGGCAGAGACTGTGTTCAGAAGCCTGAGAAAAATCCCTGATCTTAAGTTTGGTGTGAACAAGATCATTTGTCTTCGTGACTTATCCAAACAAACTTTGGACGATCGCGCTGCTCTGAGGCCGATAACATCTTGTTTACACAAGAATGGAGTGAGATTCATGTGGGTGTTTCCGGCTGCAATTTTGGTATTCAAGGATGGAGAGACTTTGAGAGCGAGGAATTTGGAGGAGGGGCAGAAACTCCTCGCCCGGCTGGGAATAAGTGAAGAAGGATCGCAGCAACCGGAAGGAGCAGCAGGTGGTGGAGAGCCGAGGCCCCCCAGCAGGAGTGCTACGCCGGAAGAGCTCGCTCTGCAAGAGGAAATTGAACGCGACTACAGAATGCAGCAATTGCAAGACGAATTGACCTAACAAAGGTAGTTCAACACAATATAGAAATCACTTGTTCATTTTTATATCATAAATCAAATCATAATAGTAGCAATCGCATTTACTTATCTACAGGCATCCATTAAAGGATTGTGTCCGTGGTGCGGCTGTAATGACGCAATGTCAATAGGCAGTCCTTTCGATATATACAGTCCGTACTCACTGGGCTCAATAGTCCAAAGTTCAATGAAGGCACAATAACACAAATCCAAGGATGCAAAGGTAATCCATAAACCATAGACTGAAAAAGAACCGAAGCCACTGAAATATAAGGCTTCTTGGAATGAGATAGAGCAAGCCTGACGGAAGAATATCTGGCCAGGCCGCCGCCCCCTCGTTAGCTAATATTTTTATGTCCTTTCTAGAAAAAGAGTTCATTTATGGACCTAATTATCAACAATTCACATCCTATATTAATATCTATCATCGTTTTATAGATGATATCTTTCTAGTAGCCAAAAAGGACATCCCACACAATGCATTCATGCAGTGGATGAACAATTGGCATGATAATATTTCTTTTACATTCTCATTTGATGCACAAAGTGTCAATTTCCTGGACCTCACAGTCATTAAGACTAATAATGTCCTCAAATGTAGAAATTACAAAAAACCAGTGAGTACCAATTCGTACCTTCACTTTAAAAGCCATCATTCTTTCAGACTCAAATATAATCTGCCCTACACCCAGTTCTTGAGAATTAAACGTAATTGCTCCTCCGTATCCGACTACAATTCAGAAGCCAACCGCATGGAAAAAGATTTTATCCTGAGAGGATATCCAGCACATATAATCAACAAAGCCCGGCTTAAAGCCGACAGCCAAGATCGTAGGGTACTTTTACGCCCTGCTAATAGACATACCCCCGAAAGAGTAATCTGGCCCTTAACCCTTACCCCTCAAAATAGAACATACACTTCTATTGTTAAAAAATACTGGCCGCTCATCTCTAATATTAAAGGCTTGGAATGCCCTCCAATTATCGCCCACAAGCGGACTAGGAACCTGAGTCAAATTCTTACCCATGCCAATCATATAAGACCCAGTAAATCGAATTTTTCCCCTGGCAGTAGACCTTGTGGGAACTGTTCTGTGTGCTCCAACATATGTACGGATAAAGTGATTTACAGTCCCCACAAAGACAGGAATTTCCCAGTAAAATCATTCGCAACCTGCGCCTCGTCCGGAATCGTGTATGCGATTTCCTGCGGGTGCCCCAGAACTTACGTGGGGATGTCAACAAGAAAATTAAAACAGAGATTTATAGAACACAGAAGTAAAATAAACAATGGAAGTATAGAAATCCCTTTTTACCAACATTGTTTTGACCACAATCATCCCCCTGCGTCTTTAAAATTAATGGTGTTAGAAAAGCCTTCGGTTCCTCCACACGGAAACCTCTCCCAGGTGCTCCGTAAGCTTGAAGTTTCATGGACAATTAAACTAAATTCAGAATTACCTTTCGGCCTTAATGAGCCGGTCAATTTGCATTCCCTCCTAATTTAGGATAATGTATTAAATGTGTATGCTTCTGGTGGTATTCCACCTTAACTGGTCACCGCACTTGATGTGTTGCGGTTGGTTTCTCCCTGCCTGGTATGTATTGCGATTTCGCTATTATATTAATGCTAAAAGCCTTATATTTCAATGGCTTCGGTTCTTTTTCAGTCTATGGTTTATGGATTACCTTTGCATCCTTGGATTTGTGTTATTGTGCCTTCATTGAACTTTGGACTATTGAGCCCAGTGAGTATGGACTGTATATATCGAAAGGACTGCCTATTGACATTGCGTCATTACAGCCGCACCACGGACACAATCCTTTAATGGATGACTGTAGATAAGTAAATGCGATTGCTACTATTATGATTTGATTTATGATATAAAAATGAACAAGTGATTTCTATATTGTGTTGAACTACCTTTGTTAGTATTACCTAACCAGACTCAGCTTTCAGAAGACAAATTGACCGCCATGAGGCGAGAAAGGAAACGACAGGCCCGGGACGCCAAAAAGAAGTGAAGGAGGGGAACGGAGGAACTGAACTGAAGGGAACTGAACAGCTTTTTTACCTGCATGTTAAAGCAGGGAGAGGAACCGCAGGCTAATCTTTCTTTCCTTCTCTATCTTTTCTTTTTCTTTTTTCTTTTGTCGACTGTAGGTCTGGGATTATGGGGAGGGGGTACCTTCTTTCCTCTTTTCTTTATAGATAATTAGTCCCTTTTATGGGAATATGGTAAGATTACTCAAGTGGGAGAGGGGGGAGAAGAAGGGGAAACCTGAGGGAAAAGGGGAAACGGGAGCCAAGCAGGGGGACCGCGCTCACCAGGATGGCCTCCAAAAATGGCCGAGCGTGTGGCTGGCCTCTCCACCCTGGCTTTGGGTGGTGACACGGAGGAGGCACAGGGGGTGGCTGGGGTTGGAGGGTTTGAGGGGAAAGCAATTGGCAAGCAAGTTAGGACAAAAACAGGCAATAAGAACAAGAATAAGGAGTAACAATGACTGATCTTACAATTTTAGCTTTGAACTCGAATGGTTTATCTATGGATTTTAAGAGATTTCGGCCAGCTAAATTGACAAGGGAAAATAAGGTGGATATACTGGTTTTGACGGAAACGCATAAAGGCAGGGATAGCCAGCAACTAACTAATGATAAGAGTTGGAAAGGGGTTTATGAGTCCCATGGGACACGGAGCGCAAGGGGGACGGCAATTTTGGTGCACGAAAGAGTTCCCCTGGAAAGGGTGGAGTGGAAAAAGGATAAGGAAGGGAGGTGGGTGTTTATGAAAGGGGTGATACATGGGCAAAAGCTGACAGTGGCAGCCATATATGCCCCCAATGTGCAACAGAAACAGTATATTGTGAATGTTAAGAATAAACTGGATAACTTTAAAGAGGGGACGACAATTTTTGTGGGAGATTTCAATATCCAAATGTTATCGGTAGGAGGGAATAATAGCAGATCTCTAAATTTGAATAAATTGAATATGGTGGATCTGCATAGTGGAGTAGGAAATAGAAGCACCTACTATTCCGCAAGGCATAATGTCTTTAGTTGTATTAATTATATACTGATGGATAGGTCAGCAAATGCTCAGGTGAGAAGTGCAGAGGTGAGGGCTATGTGGCTCTCCGACCATGCGCCAATATCAGTGAAGTTGAGAATGATACAACGGAGGAACCCAAGAATATGGACATATAATATGGCCGTAGTAGCCAGGGAGCAGGATAAAAAAAGAATACAGGAGGAAATAAAAGAGTATTATAGGCTAAACGATAGAGGGAACATGTCCAAAGCAGTATTGTGGGACTGCGGCAAAGCGGTCTGGAGAGGCCATCTCATAAGTCTGGAGGTAGAGGTGAATAGGAGATGGAGAAGGGAAAGAGAGAATAAAATCAAGGAAATCGAAAGGATTCAGGATCAATTGAAGCTGACCAAGGCTAGAGAATGGTATAGGTTATTAAAACAGAGAAAGAAAGAATTGGAACAATATGATGAGCTGCATTGGAATGAAATGAGAATGGCAACCAGGCAAAAAATTAGTTCTTGGGGGACAAAGTCAGTGAAACAATTGGCAAGATATATTAAAAAGAGAAAGGAGAAATCATATATTCGGGCGTTGAGGGATACAAAGGGAGAGCTGAAGGAAGGTAAGGAGGAAATAGAAAGGATTATGAAAGAATTTTATGAGAAACTATACAAACAGGAAGAGGTGAGCGGGATCCCAATAGAGGCCGGGCAAAAGGTAAACGAAGAGGATAAAAACTATTTAAACTCAGAGATCAGACAAGAAGAGGTGGAGAGGGTTATTAAGCAACTGAAGATGGCAAAGGTGCTGGGCCCAGATGGGTACTCAGGATAATTTTACAAAACATATGTACAGGATTTGTTACCATTTCTGACAGAGCTATTTAATGAGGTCTTGATGGAGCAGGTCATCCCACAGACATGGAAGTTATGGAGATTGTAACTATACCGAAAGTAGATCGAGATGAGACGAACCCGGAGTCCTACCGTCCCATAAGCTTAGCAAACCAAGATTATAAGATATTTGTAAAGGTATTGGCGAATAGGCTGGAGGGGATAATTCCAAAAATTATAATGGGGGATCAATTTGGCTTTGTGAAAGGAAGACGGATCAGTGAACCGATTAGGAATGTAATGAATGTGCTACACCATGCTACTGCGGCCAAGAGGAAGTTGGGAATATTAAAACTAGATGTCTATAAGGCATTTGATAAAGTAAACCATAGCTACCTGTATGAGGTGTGTAAGGCATTAAATCTAGGAGAGAGGTTTTGTGAAGTGATTAGGAGTATATATATGGGGAGCCAGGCAAATATACGAGTGAATGGGAACAGGACGGAGAATATCAGAATACGGAATGGGACTAAGCAGGGATGTCCCTTATCTCCAATGCTTTTCGTAATGGCGATAGAAACACTAGCGAACAAGATCAGGGCAGTCAGCATGTGGGAAGGGTACAGGATAGGGGAGATAGAGGTGAAGGTGAATTTGTTTGCGGACGACGCAATATTATTAACCCAGACCCCATTGAAAATGGTAAAAGCAATGAAGGAAACTCTGCAAGAGTTTGAGGAACAATCGGGGCTTAAGGTGAATATGGAGAAGTCTGAGATGATGTTTATAAATACAGGTCCGAGGGAACAGATAGAGGTAAGGAAAGCATCAGGGTTAAAATTAGGGGTAAAAAGAATGAAATATCTGGGAGTGTGGATATACAAAAACATAGAGAGAATAACAGAAGCAAACTATGGAAAGATCTGGAAAAAAGTGTTGAAACAGATGAAAGGCTGGAAACAGAAAAGTTTGAGGAGAATGGCAAAAATAAGAGCAATTAAAATGATGATCTTGCCAAAATGTTAATACCTAGCCCAGGCCTTGCCAGGGGTCCTCCCAGGGAAAAAGATAAAAGAATGGGATAGGAAATTGAATTATTGGGTGGAGGGAGGAAAGAAACCAAGGATAAGGAAAAAATGGAGGATAGCAAACGAAACGGAGGGAGGATGGGGAATCCCTAGCTTAGAACTGTACGGAAATGCCTTTCAAATCGAGAGATTGATGGAGCTGCAGGAGGACGACAAGAGATGGGTAGCACTGGAAAAAGAAGCGAACGTAGTGGGAAGAGGAACTGATATTTAGGAGATGGGAAAAAAGTGAAGTGGAGAAATTGATGGGACCAATGAGGGCCATGCTGGGAGTGTGGAGACCTTGGCAAAGGAAGATAGTGGCGGGAGTCTCAAAAGTAGCCTCCCTGGAGATTATGAACCCTGAGAGGGAGGAAAACCTGAGCAGAACAATAAGGGAACTGAGAGAGAATGGGGTCATTAGACTGGAGCAACTAGTGGACGAAGGGGGCAGAATCAGGAGAAAGAGGCTGGAGAATTGGCTGGGAGGAAGGCGGTGGTTGCAGATCAGGGCGATATGCGAGTACCTTAGGCAGAGGGAGGTGAGAGAGGCCTTGCAAAGAGAGGACACGGAATTTGAGAAGATAATCAGGGAAAAGAAGGAAGGGAAAAGGGTCCAGGTCGGAAGGATATACAAAATATTAATATCATTAGGAGGGAGTACAGTAGAAGAGTTAACCATAATGTGGGAGAGGGAGTTGCAGGTCTCAGGAGTAGAGATGGAGAGGATAGTGGGGGACATTGTAAAACTCAAAAACATAAGAGTCAGGGAGACAAGGAGGAAAATACTGCACAAGTGGTACCGCACCCCGGCCCAATTGACCTATCTTTCTCAAAATGTGGGCACTTGGTGCTGGCACGGCTGCCGAGACAAAGGAGTGTATATGCACCTATTATGGGAATGCGAGGTGGTCCAAAGATTCTGGAAAGAGGTAGAAGGGGATCAACAGAGTATTGAATATAAATTGGACCATCACAAAAGACGGCGGTGTTGGTAAAAAAAAACAAGATGGGGATCACTCGGAAACGAAGGCAGCAGTGATAGAAAGCGCCCAGGCGGTGGTGGTTCTAGGCTGGAAGGACTCAACGAAATGGACAATCGAGAACTGGCTGCGGTACTTGGTAGAACACATTCAATTTGAAATTATGGAAATGAGGGTTAATCAGCTACAGGAGGATAAATTGCAAGAGCTGTTGGGACGATGGGATAGGGTGAGCGGATATATTGTTTGGAGAACCGGGATCAAACCATTAGAAATAAGTTGGAGTTGTTGTTTAAGATGTAATGAAATGTAAATGTCTGGAGAGCTTGCAGAAGAGAAAGAAGAAAAAGAAGATGCAACCCTCAGCAGGGGTGGAGGGGTATGAATGGTTGTGAGGGGGGAGGGTCACATGCACAGGGCACTGTGTTTTTATGTATATGTTTGTATGGATGTTTTTTTAGTTTAAAAAAAGAAAAGAAAAACAATAAACACAATAAAAACAGTAAAAAAAGAAGATGACGACAACGAAGACGGCGACAACGAAGACGGCGACGAAGACGGCGACAAAGACGACGAAGACGACGAAGACGAAGACAAAGACGACGAAGAAGAAGACGACGAAGACGACGATGAAGACGACGATGAAGACTACAAAGACGTCGACGAAGATGATAATGAAGACGACGACAAAGAAGATGACGAAGACGACGACGACGAAGACGAAGATGACGACGAAGACTAAGACGAAGACGTCGATGAAGACGACGATGAAGACGACGATAAAGACGACGACGTCGACGAATACGAAGACGACGACGAGGACAGCGGCGCCGGCAAAGAAGAAGATGGTGAAGAAGGCAATGACGGCGACGAAGGCGACGAAGACGACGGCGACAAAGACGACGACAACGAAGACCACGACGAAGACGGCGAAGACCATGACGAAGATGACGTCAAAGACAACAACGAAGACCACGGCGAAGACGGCGAAGAAGACGGCGAAGACAAAGACGAAGACAAAGACGACAACAACGATGAAGACGACGAAGACGTCAATGAAGATGAAGACAAAAACAACGAAGAAGAAGATGGGGAAGACGACGACAAAAATGAAGACGAAGACGAAGGCGACGAAGGCGACGACGAAGACGAAGATGACGAAGAAGACGAGGACGAAGAAGACAGCTAAGACGACGGCGAGGACAGCGCCGGCGAAGAAGACGGCGACGAAGGCGATGACGGCGACGAAGACGAACACGACGGTGACAAAGACGACAACAACGAAGACCATGGCGAAGACAGCGAAGAAGACGGCGAAGACGACAACGAAGACAAACACGACGACGAAGACGACGACGATGAAGACGACGATGAAGACGACGAAGGCGTCGACGAAGATGAAGACGAAAACGACGAAGAAGAAGATGGGGAAGACGACGACAAAGATGAAGACGACGAAGGCGAAGGCGAAGGCGAAGGCGACGAAGGCGAAGATGACGAAGAAGACGAGGACGAAGACGACGGCGAAGAAGACGATGCCGACGACGATGAAGGCGACGAAGGCAATGGCGACGGCGAAGACGATGAAGACGACCACAAAGAAGAAGAAAACTACGAAGACGACGGCGAAGACGACGGCGACGAAGACGAAGACGAAGATGATGATGAAGCCGAAGACAACGCCGAAGACGACGGCGACGAAGACGACGAAGACGACAAAGACGACGATGGCGATGAAGACGACGACGAAGGCGAAGGCGAAGGCGACGAAGGCGGCGACGTAGATGAAGACAAAGAAGACGAGGACGAAGACGACAGCTAAGACGACGATGAAGACGACTGTGAGGACAGCGGCGGCAGCGGTGAAGAAGCCGGCGACGTAGGCGATGATGGCGATGAAGGCGATGAAGACGAAGACGACAACGACGAAGACGACGACAACGAAGACCACGATGAAGACGATGAAGACCACGACGAAGACAACGTCGAAGACGGCGTCGAAGACAACGACGGCGACGAAGGCGACGAAGAAGACGACGGCGGAGAAGACGATGAAGACGGCGACGAAGATGAAGACAAAGACGATGAAGACGAAGACGTCGACGAAGACGAAGACGACGACGAAGAAGACCGGGAAGACGACGACAAAGATGAAGATGACGAACACAAAGACGAAGGCTATTTGCACGGGCCACGGCGAATTTAATGGCTGCGAAGGCGACTAAGGCGATTTAAGGCGACTAAGGCGCGAAGGCGACGAAGGCTGGCCACTTAAGGCTACGCAAGGCTAATTAAGGCGACGGTTGAGGACTAAGGCGCTACCTGGGCGCACGGTTGAGGACGAGGCTACAGCGGGACAACGGGGTGGCGTAGGAAGAAGACGATGACGACGCCGATGACGATGACGAAGGCGACGATGAAGGTGACGAAGGCGACGGCGAAGGCGACGAGGACGACCACAAATAAGAAAACGGCGACGAAGACGGCGACGAAGACGGCGAAGATGACGGCGACGAAGATGACGACAACGAAGACGACAACAAAGACGGCGATGAAGGCGATGACGAAGACAACGAAGGCGACGACGAAGACGAAGATGACAAAGACGACGACGAAGACGACGACGAAGACGACGACGAAGACAACAACGAAGACGACGATGAAGAAGATGAAGACGACTACGACGACGACTACGACGAAGACGTCGATGAAGACGACGACGAAGACATCGACGAAGATGAAGACGACAACGAAGACGACGAAGACGAAGACGAAGACGACGACGACGACGAAGACGCTGACAAAGATGTCGATAAACACGCCGACAAAGACGCTGACAAAGACGAAGACGCTTTTAAGACGCGACGGCGACGGGCGTAAGGACGGCGAAGACGAAGACGGCGAAGACGAAGACGGCGAAGACGGAGACGGCGAAGACGGAGACGGCGAAGACGGAGACGGCGAAGACGGAGACGGCGGCGGCAGCGAAGACGACTAACACGACGATGGCGACGAAGACAAAGGCGCCAAACGCGACGACGTAGACGAAGACGACGAAGACATCAACAAAGACGCAGACGAAGACAAAGACAACGACGAAGAAGACGAGGACGAAGACGACAAAGACATCAACAAAGACATCGACGAAGACGAAGACGACAACGAAGACGACGACGAAGACGAAGACGAAGACGACGATGAAGACGACGACGAAGACGTCGACGAAGACGTCGACGAAGACGTCGACGAAGATGTCGACGAAGACGTCGACGACGAAGAAGACCACGAAGACGACAACGAAGAAGACGACGAAGAAGCCGAGGACGAAGACAACAGCTAAGACGACGGCGGCGGCGAGGGCGGCGGCGGCAGCGAAGACGACTAACACGACGATGGCGACGAAGGCGACGAACGCGACGACGTAGACGAAGACGACGAAGACATCGACAAAGACCCAGACGAAGACAAAGGCAACGACGAAGAAGTCGAGGACGAAGACGACAAAGACATCAACAAAGACATCGACGAAGACGAAGACGACAACGAAGACGACGAAGACGATGACGAAGACGACGACGAAGACGTCGACGAAGACGTCAATGAAGATGTCGACAAAGACGTCGACGACGAAGAAGACCACGAAGACGACAACGAAGAAGACGACGAAGAAGACGAGGACGAAGATGACAGCTAAGACGACGACGACGGCGAGGACAGCGGCGGCGGCGAAGAAGACGGCGACGAAAGCAATGACGGCGACGAAGGCGACGAAGACGACGGCGACGAAGACGACGGCGACAAAGACGACGACAACGAAGACCACGAGGAAGACGGCGAAGACAACGACGGAGACGATGAAGAAGACGACGAAGACGACGACGAAGACGATGAAGAAGACGACTACGACAAAGACGAAAGCGAGGACGCCGACGAAGACGCCAACGAAGATGCCGACGAAGACGCCGACGAAGACACCGACGATTTACACAGAGCATTAGGTCACCCTAGTTTCAAAGTGTTGTATAAAATGCCAGGGTTTAGTGAAGGTATTAAGTTGAAAGATTGCAAGAAGTTTCTTGATTGCAATGTATGCAAGAAAACTAAAGCACAGTCAGCTCCAATAAGTAAGAAAAGTTTAAGAAACTCAGAGGAGATTTTTCAGTTGGTACATGCTGATTTAATTGGGCCTTTTCAACCAAGTAAAGGTGGGGCCTGTTATATTCTGTGTTTATTGGATGACCACTCTTGTTTTTCTTTGGTGTTTTTGTTAAAACAGAAGAATGAAGTTTTTGATATTTTCAAAATTTGGATGGCATATGTGAAGAGGCAATTTGAGTGGGATTAAAAGCTCAAACAGATAGAGGAGGGAGAGTTTACCTCACACAGTTTGGAACGTTTTCTGAAACAAGAGGGGATAAAGCACAGACTCACATGTGCTTATCAAAGTGCAGAAAAATGGAAAAAGATTGAAAGATTTGTAAGAAAGTTCAAACAGTCAAAGATTCTTTGTTAGAAGATTCTGGATTACCTAAAAAACCTTTGGGGAGAAGCAGTCTTGACTGCATGTTATTTGGATTAATAGACTCTGGTGTGAGCCTATCCAGAACAAGCCTTATTTT
>JARBWK010003047.1:0-13405 GCA_030556195.1 Anolis apletophallus | reverse complement strand
TTTATGTCTGTCATAGTTCTGAGTCAGCTTGGAGCTGCTCTAAATAGTCAGTGTAGATGGGGTTATCGTGTTCTTGAGCTGTAATTCAGACTGCGAGCCATAATTCACAGTGCAGTAATATAATTTTGCTACATGCAATTCAATTAAAAGCACTACCATAGTGATATAACGAACTGCGTATATTACTTTGAACTGCAACTTTACTGAAACTGCTTAAAGAAGCCAAAATAAAGTCAGTGAGAATCATCATGCTAATATTCCTAAAACAGCTTCTCAGCATCGAATAATATAACCTTTGGTATTTTCAATAAGAAAGGGAAAATCTATTAACATTTATTTGGTTAGTTAACAACATTGGCCAAAAATAGGTTTCTGATGTGCTACCTTCAAAACCATAGCAAAGGAATGAACAACATTCCAGGCCTAATATCATCTCCAGCCTGAAACGCTAGAGAAAAATCCTGGAAATGTCATGTCATGGTTTGCAATATTTTAATGGAATAAAATTTACTCAGATTCTTCTAAAGTACTTAATTTCCAAAGCAACTACAAAAGGTCAAATAAATTTTGGGCCATAAATGTCCAAGGAAAATAATCAATAGCTAGGCACTCGATGAAACAGCATGCAAATGGCAAAAATCTACTTAGGACGCTTGATGCTTGTTCTTTCATTGTATTTAATTTTGTTTTTCTCACACAGAGCCTGACAAGTTTCCTTTTAATCCAACATGTGTATCAAAGTGTCATGAATAATTTTTTCTCTTTTAGTGTCTCTCCTCATGTTCATCAAGTAGAGTAGCCAAGACATGACAAGGAAATAACACAAGCGTTTTGAACAGTGCTACTCCAAATGGTGGTCTAAAGACTAGTTCCAGTCCATGGGCCACTGACTGCTGGTCTAGGGCAAGTTTCCAGGGGGGAGGGGAAGCTAAAATGGTAAGAATTTGACACCAATATGTTACTGGGTTTTGGCATATTAGGAGACAAGTTGCTGGTATGCCCCCATCAGATTGGGAATGTCAGTCCTCCATCATTTCTTCCTTGAATGCATGAATCAAATTATATTACTGTAGTTTCCATGCTGTTGTGAGAAAAAAAAACCCCAAGGTTTTCTTCACTCCCTGTATTTGAATGTTCTGAAATGTTCTAAAAATTAATTTGTGGACAAGTTCACTATTTTTTTAAATGAAAAAATCTTTCACAAACAAAAAAAACAGTACTTTCTGGGGAAGAGGAGCATGTATAGGTCTCCCCAGAATAATTGCCTTGAAATTGCACAAAAGTCTATCTGATTTTTTTTTCCAACAGGTTTTTGTGACTATCCGGATTATGGCAGTTCATCAGGACCGTGACTACCAGGAAACCCTTTTATTCATTGGGATATGAATAATTAAGAATATTCCTTTCAACCATATGCCCAAACATTATAGATTAATTTGTCTTCCAACCCCCCGAAATAACGAGACAGACACAAATATATATGGTTTCAAATTTGGGCAACTTTTATTTAAATAGTTACCTATTTAACTTGTAACTCAACTAACTTTTTGGTGTCAGTTCAACTTGGTGTGCGTAAGCTGAGGTAGCGTCACCTAACATCTACCCCTCAGCTATTCAGGCGTACTGCCTGGGTCCCCTGTAGATTTCAACCCGGGCAACCCGGAAGGGAAACATCAGGAGGAATCTCTCTCAACTTTTGAGACTAGACTCTCCCCGCTCCTGGGACATTCCTCATCACCTCACCCCTAAAATTAACCGTCTAGGTGAGTGTTTGCATAATGCCCCACACCCTTAAGGGGTGCCTTAAGTGTCTACAAACCTTTGAATAACTCAACTATTTACGCTTAGCTAGTTTACTAGCCGACCATTCCATCTAAGCCCCTAATAGACAGTATAGGATAGGCAAAACCCAGTGGGCGAATTCTATCCGACCCCCCAAATGTTAAACCATTTGAGCGATCATTATTATACTATCCATGGGGCGGGAGTGGTGGGCGATGTCTTGATGCAGACTGAGGGAAAGGGGCTGGCACCACTATGCCAGCCCCCTCCTCCCCTTCCAGCAGATTCTGCAAAATTAACCAATCTCTTCTTCGAGGGAGGAGAAAATTGCTCCACCAGCCAACAAGTTGGATGGTGAAGTGTATTGTCTTCCAACCCCTGAAATAACGAGACAGACACAAATATATATGGTTTCAAATTTGGGCAACTTTTATTTAAATAGTTACCTATTTAACTTGTAACTCAACTAACTTTTTGGTGTCAGTTCAACTTGGTGTGCGTAAGCTGAGGTAGCGTCACCTAACGTCTACCCCTCAGCTATTCAGGCGTACTGCCTGGGTCCCCTGTAGATTTCAACCGGGCAACCCGAAGGGAAACATCAGGAGAAATCTCTCTCAACTTTTGAGACTAGACTCTCCCGCTCCTGTGACATTCCTCATCACCTCACCCCTAAAATTAACCGTCTAGGTGAGTGTTTGCATAATGCCCCACACCCTTAAGGGGTGCCTTAAGTGTCTACAAACCTTTGAATAACTCAACTATTTACGCCACGGATTGGGAGCAAATGTCCTATTTGGCTCCATCCCCACCAAGCCATCCACTATAAACCGAACACCTATCATCATTATGCAGAAACAAAAAATTGCCCATAGCAGACAGATTGATTCCATCCGATCTGCAAAGGTGAGGGGCTGTCAAGCAAGATCTCCCCATGGGATGTGTAGAGCCCGAACTCTTGCAAGCACCGTCGTGCATGGCCCGGTTCACCCGTTTCTAGTCCGATTCCATATATATATATGTATATATATATATATTTTAAAATTATTATCATTATTTTTGAACATCCCCGCTACATGACACCGGAGGCGAGGATGATAGCCGACTCAGGCGATGTGCACCCGCGACCAGGCATGCCATATTTTACAGATGTCATTCCCAGCTTGCAAGAACAGGGCCCGACCCGTCAAGGGGCCTAGATCGTTGCCTCGAAGGTGTATAACCCAACGTCTGGAGGGCCCTCTCTAGACTGCAAGGAAAGGGAGCAAACCGTCCCAACGCATACCTCTGATCCCATGCTACTTCAACTGCAGCGATGGATCGAGGCCCAAATGCTGACCATAGTGAGACCTCATGGCCTGCCAGGACACCCAGTGTATGAAACTGTGTCCGCAGACGAGGATCCTCCATCTATGGTTCAGCAACGCAGGATCTGAAACGACAGATCCAACCTTAATTGTGACCACGGAGTACCCACATATTTCCTGAAGGCATTTGATTTCCATCTGCCCAGGGTTTTTTTTTTTTTCTCTCCGAGTCACATCACATAGCATTGGCCACCGTAGCTTCTCAATGCAGCAATAGGGGGTTGCAAACTTGTATTGCCCCAGAATGCAGACCATAATGAGTCCTCATGGCCTGCCTAGCAGCCAGTAAATATAACTGTGCCTGCAGACGAGGATACTCCATCCATGGTTCAGCAAAATGGATCTCAACGAGATCGCCACAATCAATTGGCTAAACAGAGTACCACGCATTTCCCGAAAGCATTTTATTTCCATCCGCTCAGGGTTTAACCCCTCAGAGTCTTGTCCGATAGCATTGGCCACGGAGCTTCTCAATGCAGCAAGCGTGGGTTGCAAACCTTAATTGCCCCCAACATGCTGACCATAATGAGTCCTCGAGTCCTGCCTTGCAGCCCAGTCCGAATAACTGCTCGCAGACCGGATACTCAAACCATGGTTCAGCAAAACGGATCCCACGGATCGGCACAATCAACTTATGACAACGGAGTACCACGTATTTCCTGAAGGCGTTTGATTTCCATCTGCCCAGGGTTTGATCACCTCCGAGTCATGTCCCATAGCATCGGCCACGGGGACTTCTCCACTGCAGCAAGAGTGGGTTGTAAAACCTGTATTGCAGCACAACCCATCATCCTTAGCACCTTACTGGTGCCTGCCTACAACTGGTAAGTTGTTAGCTGTATACCATCCGGCTTGCCAAACGGTAACCAGGCCCAATCTTGCTAGACTGTTTGAAGCACCAAAGCCTCAACTGGCCATAAAATGGGGTCACTACACTCCGCCAGTTTAATGACGTTGCCTCTTGACCCCAAATAAGCTTTGGATGACTGGACCAGCCACTCTATGCCATTACGCATTATTGTTATGCCAAACTCAACCAGGGCCCCATCAACCTGTCAGCTTTTAGACACTAGGACTATTCTCGCTGATCCCATAGGGCTGCAAAGAATCTGTCCTAGCGTTCGCATGAATCAATTCGCTCCCGTGTCCGCGTAAGCCTCGAGCTTCAGGCTTTTCAAAATTACAGGGAGCTCGGTTCTCTGTTCTCCGGAGTCTGGCCCTGATGGCCTGACCACCAGGTTAACTTTATATGCCGCCAACCGTCAATGTAGTCTGAAATGCCAGGAAGTAATAAGCTGGCACAGCCAATTGCACCCTGGCCGATTGTGGGTACAACCCCGCCTGTTGAAAACACCCAAAACTGTGATATGCTCATGGCGAAAAAAAAGGTAAACTGCGGCAGGCGTATGCCCTTCCAAATTCCTCAAAATCATTGACCGCCCGTACCAGATCACATAAAGTTTGGGGCCAGCGCTAAGTGTAATACCCTTAAAGTTTCGGTCGCGACCGGCACAAATGGTCTGGTTAGCTTGGGCCGGACTAAAGGCTGGGACTATGCCACTGCTAAAGCCCACAATCGGACGGAACCAGACTGAAGTACCACAAAACCATCAAACACCGGTATAAGAGTAACCCCAAGTGCAACCCCACAAAAATGTAGAGAGAGCGAACCGAAACATAAACCAACGTATACGTCCAAGCCTCAAGGCCCTGTGGCATAAGAGGCCACCCCCAGGCATATAAACAGTCACTTCCAGTCCTGTATTGCCAAAACCCTGTTTTGATTCATCAGTATTACTTAATTTACCATTGCTGATGAGATTTGCCTGCTAAAAGGGTGCGTGTGTATAATGTGGCTTAAAATTGAGGCATTTAATGGACCAACAGCCTTGCACTGAAATCGGAGGAACCCCTTGATGTGATCCCCATCCGAGCTGAAGGGTTAACCAATAACCCAAGCCTCATTTGCCACGCCCTTGCATCTGACTGCAATGAGAAAATTGGTCAACTACTAGGATGAAATCTATCCCAGTGAATGGGGTCCCCTCTTGGGGTCCCATCTTAATAACAAGGAAGTAACCCAATGAATTAAGGAAGAGTATGCGAGGATGGAGGGTGCCTCATGTCAGTGCGTCCCTCCTGGGAGCACTGTGAGGAAAGTTCAACCCATCTCCATCCTCGGTGAACTCCCAAAGCTCTGTGTGCTGGTGAACTACGAATCCCAGCAGCCACAAATCGCAATGTCAATGTCCGCTGTTCGCACCCCATGTTCACGTTTGGGCATACCGGGATCTGTGTAAATCTGATCCAATGAATAAAACAACAGCCTACATATCAGTAATCACTTTACCATTCATAACAGTAATAAATTGCATTTATGAAGCAAACAATAATTCTATAGGCATCCCTTGCAGCTTTGGAGTAGGGAATATATTCCAGTGTCGACCTTTCCCCTCGTCTGGCTTTGAACGCATGACTTCTTAGTCAGCAGGGACTTAATGCAGCTGGCTACAACCAGCAAATGCAACTATCTCTAAGGTTGCATAGGTCAACAGTACACTAGAATATTAACAGTCGGAAGCTCACTCTGCCCACAGGCTGGCTTCAAGGCATGAACTCATGGTCAGCAGTGATTTATTGCAGCTAGGTACCACTAGCAGGTGCCACTATCCTTAAGGTTGCATAGGTCAACAGCAAGCTAGACTATTAACAGCAGGGAGTTCCTCTGTCCCCAGCTTGCTTTAAACCCATAACTTCTTGAGCAGTAGTGATTTAATGCAGCTGTCTCACCACTAGCAGATGCAACTATCCATTAAGGTTGCATAGGTCAGCAGCAAGCTAGGCTATTAACAGTCAGGAGCTCACTCTGCCCCCAGACTTGTTTTGGACACATGACTTCATGGTCATTAGAGATTTAATGCAGTTGATTACCAACTCGCTGCTCCAACTTTCAATTAAAGTTGCATAGGTCAACAGCAAGCTAGGCTATTCACCGTGGGGAGCTCTCACTGCCCCCAAGCTTGCTTTGCACATGTGTCTGCTTGGTCAGCAATGATTTTAACGCAGTTGGCTCCCAACTTGCAATGCAACTATCGTTTAGGTTGCATAGGTCAACAGCAAGCTAGGCTATCACTGTCGGGAGCTCACTATGCCCCCCAGCTTGTTTTGAACACATGGCTTCCTGATCAGTAATTATTCTATTGCAGTTGGCAACCACCTGTGGATGCCACTATTAAGTAAGGCTTTCTAGGTCAACAGCCAGCTGGACTATCAAAAGTTGGGAGCTCATTCTGCCGCTAGGCTTGCTCTGAACACAATGACCTCCTGGTCAGTAATGATTTTAATGCATTTGGCTACCCACTCGTGGATGCCACTATCCATTAGGGTTGTCTATGTCAACAGCAAGCTGGACTATCCACAGTCGGGAGCTAGCAACTCGTGGATGCCACTATACATTAGGATTGTCTAGGTCAACAGCAAGCTGGACTATCCACAGTCGGGAGCTACACCCTGTCCCCAGTCTTACTTTAAAACATAACTTCTTGGTCAGTAGTGATTTAATGCAGCTGGCTGCCAACTCGCATATGCAACTATCCAAAAAGATTGCATAGGTCCACAGCAAGCTAGACTATTAACAGTCAGGAGCTCATTGGCCCCCGGCTTGCTTTGAATACATGACTTCTTGGTCAGTAGTGATTTAATGCAGGTGGCTAGCATTTGAACACCTGACTTCTTTACGAGCTAGTTGCAATAAATGCCCTTCCGAACATCAAATCATTACAGCCCATAATCTCATTTATGTCTGACCTCAAGATTAACTCGTATTTAATATTTCATTTACATCATGTTAAATCCAAATTTTAGTAATATAGGTCAGTAGCAAGCTGCACCTCAAATCGGGAGCTTCCTTGCTCCCTTTAATATTATTTTATTTTATTTTTCCAAAATCTTCATTGTCTTCGATATCACTTAAATGATTACCTGTTAAGGACTGTTATTGATATTTAAATATTGTCACCTCCTCATTTTCTTTTTCTTTCTCTTCTTTTTTATTTATTTATTTATTATTTGTTATATTTATGTATACACATATACATATGTAACTATTAAGTTGTTTCAATTTATACATATATATAAAGTCATTTCATTCTTTTTTCTTTTTTCTTTAAATTATTATCTTTTAAATATATACTGTATATAAATCTTTTATATTTATTTCATCTATTTTTATTATTAAAATGTATATATATATATATATATTATTATTATTATTATTATTAAGGAACTCACTCTGCCCCCAGGGCTTGCTTTGAACGCATGCCTACTTGTTCAGTAGTGATTTAATGCATTCAGCTGCCAAGGAGCAGATGCAACTATCTTTAAGGTTGCATAGGTCAACAGCAAGCTAGACTATTAACAGTAAGGAGCTCACTCTGCCTACTTGGTCAGTAATGATTTAATGCAGTCAGCTTGCATGTGTCTTGTATCATAACATGTATATGTTAATTGCTATTTATTATTCTTAATTTTATTTAGTTATTTAAAATTATTTATTTTGACCTTACCAAAATGGCCACCAAGCCTAACACAAAATGGCTGCCATGGCCCCACCCCCAAGATGGCCACTGACCTCACCAAAATGGCAGCTGAGTCTCCACCCCTGCAATGGTAGCCACCCTTTAAAGATGGTGGCAATGGCCCCACCCACAAAATGGCCACCTCCATGGCCCTGGCATGGCCATGGGGCCCTGAAGTGAAGAGGACAAGGGTGAGTAAGGGAATCCCACCCCAGGGCCCTTTTAAGAAGAAGCTGGGGCTAGCAGTGGGAACCTCCAACCTTTCAGTGAGCAAGTTCAGCAGCTCAGTGGTATAACCCACTGTGCCACGAGGAGGGGGACTTAAATTAATATCATGTTATAGGAAGGGGGGGGCAATCAAAACGAAGCCCTCCAGGCCTGGCTCCCTGTCCAGGGAAGCCAGGCAGAAGCCAGGCAGAATTAAACTTAGATATAACTAAATTTAGCAGAGGCCTACGAAGGGCAAGGGGCCAGTTCAGCCTGGAAGATGGGCCTCCTCATGGCCTCTGCACAGACCTGGTGCTGCATGGGCTCCAAGGTGTTCTTCACTCAACGATGTCTTGATGCAGACTGAGGGAAAAGGGGCTGGCACCACTATGCCAGCCCCTCCTCTTCCAGCAGATTCTGCAAAATTAACCAATCTCTTCTTCGAGGGGAGGAGACAAAATTGCTCCACCAGCCAACAAGTTGGATGGTGAAGTGTATTGTCTTGTATGATTCTCTCCTCCTAGGACACTGATCATCTCCTCTCCTGAAAGCCTACTTTCTTCTATACCTTGCAAAACAGATTAATCCAACAGGGGTACCAAAGCATCCATCAACTTGGGCAAATATTAGTATCTCAAATAATAGGAAATGTTATAAAGAGGTTGTATGATATTCTAATAAAGAATACTTAGAATTAGGTTTCACTGTAGACTAATAAATGGAGACAAGCATGCTATGACAAGGTTGTACATGAGCACAATTTTATCAGCTTCTTTGGAAGCACAGAGGAATAGCTTTTCATAAATTGATTCTTGCTGTCACATAACTCAAATTTGTTAATGGTCTATCGGTCAGATTCAGCAACATATGCAGTAAGAACAGCCATTCAAACACAGACTGGAATTGCATGTTACATGCGTATGTGCTATTTGTCATCTACGTCAAAGGGGGAAATCAGCCCCATAAATTTCATGTAAGAAGTTGTTTCATTTTTTACTTCCTGCAAGTTCCTCATCTCAATATGGTCATATAAAATTTTTATTAGGGACATATATTACATTTCCATTCTGGTAAAGAAATTTCTGGCTGGAGAACAGAAACAGTTTTACCGATCAAGCAGCAATGAGTGACAATAAGACTGGCCTCAAATGCTTACAGAATATTGACAAAGGAAGTGAAACACAGAGGTTAGTGCATCATGAAGTATGTAGAATTCACTAAATTACTGCAGACTCTATAGAAATGCCTGGGCCTATACCATTGCAACAGGAAGATCATATAGTGTATGGCTTCTCTTATATGATACTATGCAGTATATATTACAGGGATTCTCTAAGGCCCCTTCTACACTAAACTGGATTATATGAGTCTACACTGCCACATCATCCAGATTATCAAAGCAGATAATCTACATCAGTGTTTCCCAACCTTTTTTGAGCCGTGGCACACTTTTAACATTAAAAAAATCCAGGGGCACACCACCAACCAAAATGACACAAAATGATACTGTAACACAGTAAAGAATGGCTGGGCTTGGTGACCTGCTGGGAGTACCGAAGCCGGGGAGGGGGAGGAGCCAGGCCATGCCATGCCCCACCCCCAGCTTCACCAGCTTTGAGAGGGCAGTGCCAAGCCAGCATTGTGCTGTCTCTGCCACCGCTGGCTTGGCACTGCCCCCTGAAGGCTGGCAAAGCTGTGGGAGTGCTGAACCCGGGGGGAAGGAGTGGCTTCAGCTCTCCCACAGAGGAGGAGCATGAGCGGTGGACGAGCTTCAGTAGGCAGGGCTCCTCCGCGCGGCTACAACAAGCAAGGGCGAGAGTCATGGCGGATTGGAGGCTGGCTGGGAACGGCCGAAGGAGGCGGCGCCCAGTCCCTTATTTTTCTTCGTCGCCACCTGGCCCTTTCCCCTCCTCTCCCAAGCAGCAGGAGTTTGGCAGGAGGAGGGGGGAAGGAAGGGGGGCAGAGAGCTTTTCTCGCGGCACACCTGATGATCGCTCACGGCACACTAGTGTGCCACGGCACACTGGTTGAGAAACACTGATCTACATTATCTGCCTTGAACTGGATTTTTTGAGTCTACACTGCCATATAAGTCAGTTCAAAGCAGATGGGTAGTGTATAAGGGAACCTCAAAATGTGCCAGCTCTAAGCAGCCTATTTATCCAATACTTTGCTTTCTTCATAGGCACCGAGCCCACAGTCTTTTTCCTCCACCTGCTGCCAACTATGCCAACATAGTTGACTTAGTCCATTAACATGATTCCACCTAAGTTTTGTAGTGCTGTGAAAGTTTTGGGGATAAATACTACACATTGAACTGCAACACAAACTTGATGGAAATTTAAGACTGTAAGCCACAAAACCATGGCTAGGCTCACACTATTTTGGTAACCCTAATTATCACAAAAATTAAGAATTTGGGGAAAAAGGTGGGGCTGAATATTATTTCTAGTAGCAATAATTAGAAGATATTACTCTGCAAACATAAAATCAATTGTAATGATCTCCTAAGTCAAATGGGATGGGGAATGACATGCAAGACAAGACAAGATGAATTCTCCAGGATTCATCGCTGAGCCTGGAACCCCAGGTTTCAGCAGCGGCCAGGGGAGCTTTTGCACAATTAAAACATGTGCTCTTGTTAAATCTTGTATAGACTACTACAACGTGTTCTATGTGGGGTTGTCTTTGAAGAGTGTTCGGAAGCTTCAGCAGTCAGGTTTCTTACTGGAGAGGCTTACGGGAACATACAACCCTCATGCTACGTCAGCTCCACTGACTGCCAATTTGTTTCTGATCACAATTCAAAGTGCTAGCTTTAGCCTATAAAGCCCTGAATGGTTCTGCTTCAGCTTATCTGTCCAAACGCATCTGTGAACAAGGACAGATGTTAAGATCTTCTGGGGAGGCCCTACTCTTGGTTCCACCTTCTTTGCAGGTGCAACTGGTGGGGGAGACAGGGCCTTCTTGCAACAGACAGCTGGGAATTAATATGACTGTAACTGGAATGGCTCATGAACTCTGATTACAGACAATGTGGTTGTTTAAATTGCTGTTTTAAATCCTGTTTTAATAGTATGTATATGTAATTGTTTTATGTTTATGATCTAGTGTTTAATGCATTTACAATTTGTATGTTTATGTTTTGATGTGGCATCAAATTGTGCCAAGCTGTAAGCCACTCTGAGTCCCCTTTGGGCTGAGAAGGATGGGATAGAAATATAGTAAATAAATAAATACATAAATAGATAAATAGATAAGAGTGTGTTCTAGAACCACAAAGAAAGCAGTATGAGCAACCTACTCACCAAACTAGTTTGGCAATAAAAATGAAATAAATCAAAAGGGTGGCTGATGATGAAATGAAAATGAAAACTGCAATCCTGTTTGTTTAAGTCCCTTTGTCTTTGTTATTGTCATCAATGGTTGTCAAGTCAATGTCAACTTGTGGTGAACCTGTGGATGAGAGATCTCCAAGAGCCCCAGTCTTCAACTGCTTTGTTCAGGTCTTCCAAATTTAGGGATGTGACTTCCTTGAGTCAATTTACCTGCAGTATGGTCTTCCTTTTTTCCTAGTGTCTTCCAGTTCACCCAGCATTATCATCTTTTGCATTGACTTACATGCCATTTTAACTATACAATAAGTACTGTATACAAAAAGTGTCTCCCAACTGGCTTGTATGTAAAAGATTTTGACTGGTGATACCAGGTGATGACTGGTGATGTTTTCCTTGATAAAAGTAATTAAAAATTAATATTTCCTGACTTGATCAGTTTAGTTGCTTCATTTGCTTCAAGTTGAAGATGAACCCGGCGAAGACGGAGATCTTGTGGCTGGGGCGCCCGGGGGGGGGGGGGGGGTAGAGACCCAGTTGCCAACGTTTGATGGTGTGGCACTTCGCCCACAGCCCTTAGTTAAGAGCCTTGGGGTCCAGCTGGACACCCAACTGTCGATGGAAGTGCAGATTGCCTGCGCTTGCAAGACAGCGTTTACCATCTACGGCAGGCGAAATGTCTGGCTCCCTACCTCTCCCGCTGCGACCTGGCCACGGTGATCCAAGCCACGGTCATCTCGAGGCTCGATTACTGTAATGCGCTATACATTGGCCTACCCTTGTCGGCGATCCGGAAACTTGCTGGTGCAGAACGCAGCAGCGCCTGCTGTCGGGAGCCCCAAGATCTGCGCATGTGACCCCACTCCGCGAGCACTGCACTGGCTTCCTATTGAATTCCAGGTCTCCTTCAAGGTGTTAGTTCTAACTTCAAGGCCTTACATGGTTTGGGGCCAGTGTACCTGAGGGAGCGTCTTACCCCATACAAACCCAGAAGATCACTGCGCTCAGAGGGGCTTAATCTACTAGAGGTTCCCAGTATTAAGATCTGTCGAGCACCCGGCAGAGAGCATTTACAGTGGCCGCTCCGACCCTCTGGACTTCTCGACCCGAGGAGATCCGAGCACTCCGGGGCTTGCTGGCCTTTCGCTAGTCGGTGCAGACTTGGTTATAGGCAGGCATTTGGTTCCAACTGATGCCTCCTATTCGCCAGCTGCCAACACACTGTTCTGCCATGTATTGCCTCTGCATATTATTGCTTGCCGGGGTTACTGTGGGTTATTGTGGGGAGTGGGTATATGTCTTTTATCTGTTTTTGATGTTTTTATTGATTTTATGCTGTAAACCACTCTGGGCTCCAGAGAGAGCGGTCTACAAATCGAATTTATAAATAAATAAATAAATAAATTTGCTCACATTCTTTTTCAAATTAATAATTTAGAAAATGGAAAACTTAATTAAGTTCAATTAATTAACATTTGAAGATTTATTTCAAAGGAGTAACCTATAGTTGATTCAGTACAATTGGATCCCATGAGCGAACTGGGACAGTTTTAAGAGAAGCTTAATAATCTGATTTTTTTTTAGCAGCAAAATGTAAAAGAATTAACCAGAAGGGGAACAATGGGAGGATGGCTGAGATCCAAGATCCCTGTTAAGAGGTATGATTTGTATTAGTGGGGGAAATGTTATGCATTATTCTGGTTGTGAACACTGCTCAAGACCTTTTCCTTCAAACTAGTATTTTGTGACCAAAATAAAAAATTAGCCACATTACAGTTTTATTAATGGATTTGATTGTAATCTATTCTGATTTTATTTAACTTGTACTTTGCTCCAAAATCTTTTAAGGGATGAGAGGCTTATAAAACCCTAGACTAGGTGAACTTGGGAGTAAGTCTAATTGAAGTCAATGAGACTTTACTTTTGACCACAAAATGAGCAGAACAACACTATAAAAGATGTCCAGATTTAGATAGAATGATGATAGAATTAAGGCATTTCTTATTCACTGAGAACAAGATTATATTACAAGCAATTAAAGATAAAAATTAACAGTATACTCCACTCCTAACAGCCAGGTAAACTGATACAAGATTACAGTCTAAATGACACACGGTGTATGATATAACTGTGTTCTGAC
>JARBWK010003046.1:0-13408 GCA_030556195.1 Anolis apletophallus | reverse complement strand
ATCACCACTATCAGAGATTTTCTCGGGGCTAGAGACACAGACTTAGCGCGTATTACTGAGACTTGGTTGCAGGAAGGAGATGAAGTCCTCCTGCAGGAATTAACAACTCCAGGCTATGCAGCCAATCACCAGGGCAGGACTGGGAGACGGGGGGGGGGGGGGGGGGAAATGGCAATGCTCGGCCGTGATAAGTTTGTTTTCAGAATGATTCCAGCACCGAACATCCCAGGAATTGAGTGTGTCAGTCTGGTGTGGGATTTACAGGAGAGCATAGCCTTTCTGTTGGTGTACCGTGCGCCTAACGCTTTGCTCTGGGGCAAGTCTGTGCAGTAGCGCCCGCACCGGTCACGCCTTCCTCCCTCCCCCCTCCCCTCCTTAACACACTCACGCTGCCCCCTCGGATCAAAATGGCGGCAGAAGCGGCAGTGTAAAAGAAAAAGTCAGTGTTGGGCGGGAGGGGTAAGAAAGGGCGCAAAGGGGGGAGGAAGAGGTCTTTGTCGAAAGCTGGCATGGGCAAACTTGGACCTTCCAGGTGTTTTGGACTCCAACTCCCACCATTCCTAGCAGCCTCAGGCCCTTTTCCTCCCCCCCTCAGCCACTTAAGCAGGAAAGGGCCTCAGGCTGTTAGGAATGGTGGGAGTTGAAGTCCAAAGCACCCAGAGGGCCGAAGTTTTCCCATGCCTGTTTTAGGGCCCTTAAAGTGGTGAGCCTCCTTCCAACATTGTGATTCTGGATAGAAAACAAACAACAACATAACATAACATTGTTTGAGTCCACAGTGCTCTCTGGGTGTAGGTGAACTACAACTTCCAAACTCAAGGTCAATTCCCAAAGCAAACCCTTTCAGTACTTTCTGTTGGTAATGAGAGTTCAATAGGCCAAGTTTGGTTCAATTCCATTGTTGCAAGAGTTCAGGATGCTCTTTGATTGTGTGTCAACTATAAATCCCAGAAACTGTAACTCCCAAATGTCAAGGTCTATTTTCCCCAAACTCCATCTGTGTTCACATTTGGGCATATTGAGTATTCATGCCAAGTTTGGTCCCGATCCAACATTGTTTGAGTCCACAGTGCTCTCTGGATATAGGTGAACTACAACTCCAAAACTCAAGGGCAATGCCCGCAAACTCTTATAGTATTTTCTCTTGGTTATGGGAGTTCTGTGTGGGAAGTTTGTGTCTTTCTGCCATTCCTGCCAGGATATCTATATTGTGTTCAACGAATCAGCCCCAGGCTTCACACTAACACTAAGTGTATAAATACATTTTAAAACATATTACCTATATGTATGACTGCGTTAGAGTGTCATTTTGTGTCATTTTGGTTGGTGGAGTGCCCCAGGATTTTGTAAATGTAAAAAATGTGCCGCGGCTCAAAAAAGGTTGAAAAAAACTGGTGCAGAGGATGCATTTTGACTGACTGTCTCTTTCCAGGGTACATCTTGCTCTTCTGTTGCTTTGGTTCGGTTCAAGCTGGGGGACTTTACCATCACAGCAGAACCCTGGTTACCATTGGACGGTTCGGATGTCACCCTCATCCCCGAAGGTTTGGCCAATTTCTCCATCTGCTTGTGGTACCGCAAGGTTGTCTCCAACAAGACTCTGATCTTTCAATACACACTGCCACCGAGTTCCAGGTACGACTATGGCAAGGCCTACACTGGCAGGGAGAGTGTGAAGCCAGTCTGCTCCTTGCACATCACCAACCTCACCCTGGGAGACATGGGCTTCTATCATCTCGAGACGCAGAATACCGACAATAGCACCGAACACGGAAATATGTTCCTGCTGATTGGAGGTAAATGTGCTTCACATACCTTGTCCCTCCCCATCGCATAGAAACAAACTAATTGGAAATCATAGAGTTGGTATTATATTATTTAAACTTTTGGGGGATACAAACTCCCAAGTATTTAAGCTTCTTTCCCCCCAATCTTATCCCCAGGATTGTTTGGATTTCTCTTAACTCTTGCCAGGAAATATTTTTTTAAATGCATAATCTCTGATTTTTCAAGATTTACTGCCAGACATGATATTTTTTCAAATTTTACTACTTCCATTATCATTCCACTAACATTATCATGGAGTGAAACAAGGTTGTGTTCTTGCGCAAACCCTATTCACAATCTTCTTCAGCATGATGCTCCAAAGGGCTACGGCAGACCTCGAAGAAGAAGAAGGCGGCATATATATATACGCTATCGTACTGAATGGGACCTTGTTCAACTTAAGCCGCCTGAGGGCTCACACAAAGACTCTAAACTATCTAGTCCGTGAGCTGCTTTTTGCCGACGATGCTGCCCTTGTCGCCCATCCAGAAGCAGCCCTGCAGCGCCTCACATCCTGCTTTGCAGCAGCTGCAGACCTGTTTGGGCTGGAAGTTAGCCTGTAGGAAACAGAAGTCCTCTACCATCCCGCACCACAGGAAGAACACCATCATCCCCACGTCAGCATAGGCACATCTGTGCTTCAGTCCGTTCAGCCGTTCACCTCCCTGGGAAGCATCACCTCTTCAGACACCAAGATTGACAAAAAGATAGATCACAGATTAGCAAAGGCATAGAGTGCTTTTGGGAGGCTTCACAAAAGAGTCTGGAGGAACAAGCACCTGAGGCAAAGCACCAAAATCAGTGTGTACAGAGCTATCGTACTGTCTGTTCTCCTCTATGGGTCTGAAACATGGGGCACCTATCGCCAACATCTATGACTCCTCGAACGCTTTCATCAGCGCTGTCTTCACACAATCCTAAATATACTCTGGACCGACTATGTGGCGAATGTTGCTGTCCTGGAGCAAGCAGGGATCACCAGCATTAAGGTCATGCTAATGAGAACACAGCTGCGCTGGGCAGGGCACGTCTCTAGAATGGAGGATCACCGCCTCCCAAAGATACTACTCTACGGTGAACCCGCCACAGGTCAGCGCAAGAAAGGCGCCCCCAAAAAGAGATATAAGGACTCCCTGAAAAAACATCTTAGGCTCAGCCAGATTGATCACCAACAACGGTCCACCCTGGCCTCACATCGGGAGGCATGGAGACGCACTCTCCACAATGCTGCGGCCTCTTTCGAGAAGACATGCTGTATGGGTCTTGAAGAGAAACGACAACGCAGAAAGAACTTGGAAACAACATCACCCAAGGAGACTTTCTGCTGTGCTTTCTGCAACCGAACTTGCCTATCTCAGATTGGCCTTTTTAGTCATCAACGCGCTTGTAAAAAGCGTGGGATGAGTCCTTCCTAAGCATCTTCGTTTGCGAAGTAATGCCAAGAGAGACTTCCATTATCATTCCACTAACATTATCATGGCATCATCAGCAAATAAATTAACTTTAATTTCTTCCATGCCTAATTTGAATCCTAATTTAAATCCTACATATTATAATACAAACAAACTTTAATCATTTATGGAAACAAAGTAGTAAGAAACTTTTAATACTAGAGTTGGAAGAGACCAACCTCCTTCTTCCAGGCAGGAAAAGCACAATCAAAGGCCTACTGACAGATGTCCATCCAGCCATTGCATAAGACTAATAGGAATTACGAAAGGACGTCTGTTCCCATTGGTAGATCCCGGGAAGGAACGACCTCCCTCCCTCTCGTCGTGGCAGAAGAAGAGTGGAGGAAAGGCTTCGTTCGGGGCAGATCCTGTTGCTGCCCCTCTCTGCGGCTCCAGATGAACTCCCGCAAAGAAGCCCCACCTCTCTGAGGGTCTCCTGCCCACGGCCGCCATGTTTATTGAGGGCGAAAGTCCAGCGAGAGGAGGAGGATGTTTCCTAGAGAGGAGGATCAGGAGAGGAGACGCCTTTCCCTGTGACCTCACTTTCGGAGATGGAGGCGGGAAAGAGGAGGCCTTCCAGGGAGAGAGCAGAAGGAAGCGTGAGGAAGAGGAGGAAGAGGTAAAGGTGGGATGGGAGAAAAAATAACTGAATAGCACCCAATGAGGTGATTAAACCAAAAATGTAGGCCATGTCTGTCGAAAACCAATAGCCTCTTTCCAGGAATAAGCGAAACTCATAATGTGCTTTGAAGTGAATGTGACTGAAAATGATCATTAATAGAATGAATCGCAAATTATACAAATGTTCACATTTTGTTAACCATTGTTTTGTAAAATTTTAGTGAATAAATGTCATTTTTCCTATGACAACCTCTCTTTTTCATTGCTCATAACATATACTCTTATCAGTCTTATTAATATATCAAAAATGCAATGTAGTGCCTTTTTTTATTACTATTACAGAAATTCAATTGATGATATGTAGAATGTAGTTCAGCCTTTAAGTGCCACCCTCCATCATATTTTTTGGTTCTCATGTGGCCCCATGGAAAAAATAATTGCCCACCCCTGCAGTAGACAATACAGTCTCTCCATCGCCACACCACCTTGGCCTCTGAGGATTACCTGGGAAGGAATCCCATTGGAGCATTGCAGCACCCTCAAATACCTGGGAGTCAATCTGGACCAGGGGTGCCCACACTTTTTCAGCATGTGAGTTACTTATGATAAAACCAACTCAGAAAGATCTACCTGAGAGAGAAGCAGGGCAGAGCCGGGGAAGGGGGTGTGGCCTGGTGTGGCCTGGCTCCGCCCCCTCCCCGCTCTGGCTACAGCGCTGCCACAGCTGCTCCAGGCTAGAGGAGGGTATGCCAAGCCAGTAGTGGCATAGCTAGCCACTACTGGCTTGGCATACCCTCCTCAAGGCTGAAGAAGCTGTGGTAATGCTGTAGCCGGGGGAGGGGGCCTGGTCTGGCACGGCCTGGCTCTGCCCCCTCCCCGCTCTGGCTACTAGGCATGAGAAAAAAGTTATAAAAATGAAATGATTCGTAAGAAATCCGTAAGAAATGCTACTTTTGAGTATTTCCGCACCTGGAACGCCAACCAGGAAGTGGACTTTCTTTATAGAACTTCGGGGCCAGGATTTTCTTAAGTGTCGTTATTAGGTCGTAAGGGGGCACCCTCCTTCTCTCTCACCACCCTCCCGCCTCCCTTGCCAATAAGTATTATGGCAAGGCAAGCCCTAAACTCGCTCCTTCTTTCGGCTGGAAGCCCGGAAAAAATGTAAACAGAGGGATTACTCAGAAGTAAATCTGCAAAGGAGGGCACTTTGGATGAAGGGCCCTCCTTTGTGAATTTACTTGAGTAAAACCTCTCTGTTTACATTTTTCCAGGCTTCCCTGCCTCTCCTGCCTGCCAGGATCTAAAGCATCAAAGAGTATTGGGGTGAGAAACCAACCTCATGTATAATAGAATGAATGCTACTGTAAGTGCCTAATATTATAAGTAATCCAACTGGTCATATACCTACATTCCATGCACATGCAATAATACAGCAGTAATAACAATAATATGTATGTGTAACCCAGGAAGCAAATGCTGTGCCGGGGTTTGCCTTTTCCCGGGCTCAGAGAAGAGCCTTTTGCAGTTTGAGGAGGGAGCAGTCAGAATACTTCGGTTTGAATTTTACCTCTTCTTATACCCATTGTTATTACTGCTGTATTATTGCATGTGCATGGAATGTAGGTATATGACCAGCCTGGGCAAACTTGGGCCCTCGCTCCCTCGGGATCGGGGTGAGAGAGGCAGCGAGGAGCGAGGGGGGCTCCTCCTCCTTTTCTTTGCTGCTTCCAAGAATAGAATACCCCTCCCTCCCTCCTTCCTATTTGAGAGTCCCATCTAGAATTCAGTGTGATTTATTCAAGTTTTGGCCTACAACTCCCAGAAATCCCAGCCAATTTACCAGCTGTTAGGATTTCTGGGAGTTGTAGGCCAAAACCATCTGGAATGCGCATGCGCTGGCATACGAACTACTAACGAATTTCGTTAGTAATTAAGTTACATTTTAGAAATTTTTGGAAATTTTTTTGTAAGTCTTTCTTTTACTAATCAAACAACCCCCCCCCCCCCATGTGATTTTAGAATTGCCATTTTTGGGTTCGAAACCATGCCTACTCTATACCAGTGTTTCCCAACCAGTGTACCGGGGCACACTAGTGTGCCATGAGCAATCATCAGGCGTGACGTGGGAAATTGGAACCTCCAGGAAGGGGGGGGAGTATAAAAACCCTAAGAAACCTACCTCGATAAAGGCACAAAATTACAAACACCCCCCTCCCCACCCGTTGTCTACTTGGCCTCTCCCTCTCCATGCATTGGGAAGGCCCGCCTCCCTTTCCCCAAGTAGAGACCTCCTCTTGCCTCCTGGGGGTTCTGTGTGGGAAGTTTGGCCCAGTTCTATCATTGGTGGGGTTCAGAATGCTCTTTGATTGTATGGGAACTATAAATCCCAGCAACTACAACTCCCAAATGTCAAGGTCTATTTCCCCTGAACTCCATCTGTGTTCATATTTGGGCATATTGAGTATTCATGCCAAGTTTGGTCTTGATCCAACATTGTTTGAGTCCACAGTGCTCTCTGGATATAGGTGAACTACAACTCCAAAACCTAAGTTCAATGCTTACCAAACTCTTATAGCATTTTCTCTTGGTTATGAGAGTTCTGTGTGGAAAGTTTGTGTCTTTCTGCCATTCCTGCCAGGATATCTATGTTGTGTTCATCGAAACAGGCCCAGGATTCACACTGAGTGTATAAATACATTTAAAAACATATTAACTATATGTATTACTATGTTAGAGTGTCATTTTGTGTCATTTTGCTTGTTGGTGTGCCCCAGGATTTTGCAAATGTAAAAAGTGTGCCAAAAGGTTGGGAAACACTGCTCTATACGGTTCTGGCCCCGCTTTCTTGGCCTTTCTTTTACTAATCCAACCCCATTAGATTTTCGATTTGCTATTTTTGGGTTCTAAACCATGCCTACTGGCTACAGCGCTGCCACAGCAGCTCCAGGCTAGATGAGGGTATGCCAAGCCAGTAGTGGCATAGTTGGTACTAGGGTTGGTTGAGCCATAAAAAATAATGGTTCTAAAATACAATGGGGGGGGGGGTTATTAGTAATAGAAATACTTACAAAAAAATTCCAAAAATTTCTGAAATGTAACGTAATTAATAACGAAATTCGTTATTAGTTCTAAATTGGGCAAATCAGAGAAAGAGGACTGACCCTGTGGAATACAGAGAAGATAGGGGAGGGGGGTCAAGATAAACACTCTAATGTAATATTAATCCAAACATCTAATCATAGCAAAAACATATCAGTATCTAAGAGAAATGTATATATTCAATGTTCTGATACTCAAAGCATGTGGTATTCAATGCAATCATAAAGATATTACACAATAATTATGGAACAACACTGTGGAATACAGAGAGTTGGAAATAAAGGATAGGGGACGGGGGGGGCAAGATAAACACTCTAATGCAGGGGTGCTGCTCACACTTTTTCAGCATGGGAGCTACTTATAAAACAACCAAGTCAAAATGATCTCCCTACCCACTACAAAAATGCAAAACATATAACTGTTTTCACATTTATTAAGGATTCTTTGTATGTATGGCTATTTAGCCATACTAATAATAATAACCACCCCTAGTCCAAGGACCTTCTGCCTTCATGCAGCAAAATCACAATCAAAGCACCACAGACAAATGGCCACCAGCCTCTGTTTAAAAGCCTCCAAAGAAGGAGCCTCCACCACACTCTTAGGCATAGAGTTCCACTGCTGAACAGCTCTCAGTTAGGAAGGTTTTCCTCATGTTCAGGGGGAATCTCCTTTTGTAGTTTGAAGCAATTGATTTTGTCATTTGGGAGTTGTAGTTGCTGGGATTTCTAGTTAACCCACAAAGAGCATCCTGAACTCCACCAATGATGGAATTTAACCAAACTTGGCACACTGAACTCTCATGAGACCAACAGAAAGTACTGAAAGGGTTTGCTGGGCATTGACCATGAGTTTGGGAGTTGTAGTTCTCCTACATCCAGAGAGCACTGTGGACTCAAACAATGATGGATCTGGACCAAACTTGGCACGAATTCTCAATATGCCCAAATGTGAACACTGGGGAAATCTGAGGAAAATAGACCTTGACATGTGGGAGTAGGAGTTGCTGGGATGTATAGTTCACTTACCTTGTGGAGCAGAGTCACGGCCGTGTGGCAGCAAGGAGAGTGGCCAGGAAGCACCCAGGGCCTCCTCGCCCAGACAGGGGCTCCGCAGCCTCCCTTCCCTGCCTCTCCGATCCCTCCGCTCCTGGCACCCTGGAAGGTGCCAATGCACGTTATAGGTAACACGCATTGGCTCCTTCCGTGGGGCAAGGAGTGGAGGGGCTTCCCTCCCCTCCTGCCCCATGGAAGGTGTCAGTGCGCCTGTTCCCACCCCTTCTTACAGAGAGAAGGGGAGGGGGAAAGAGGCGTCCTTACTCAATTTCCAAGCCACGTTCATCTATCCCAGAAATCCTAACAGCTGGTAAAGTGGCTGGGATTTCTGGGAGTTGTAGGCAAAAACACCTGGGATCCATTCTCTCTGGCAATCAAGTGCTCGGGTATGCGGCTTCTGTTTTGGGAGAAGCCTTAGCGCGCGCTTTCCCTCCTTCCTCCAAGCAGGCAGAAGGGCAGCACAGGACTCTCATGTGTGTCTGTAAGATTGATATTCCTGTTAGAAGAATCTCTGAGCTGGCGAGAGGAGAAGGGGAAAATACGACCTAATTAAGAAATAAATTAAGAAAAATGGCGGCCCCCAGGTTCGGTAAGGAAATTACACTTCCTGGTTAGGGCATGTGGTTTGGTAAACAACAAAATTAGCTTTTTATACGAATTTAATCCGATTTCAAATAATTTTTAAGAACATAAGAACATAAGAAGAGCCATGCTGAATAGGACCTCAGCCCATCTAGTCCAGCATTCTGTGTCACACAGTGGCCCACTAGTTGTACACAGGGATCTCTAGCAGAAGGGAGGGCAAAGCCCTCACCTGCTCCCGACCCCCACAACCAGTACCCGGGGAAAATCCCGCCTGCCTCCATCAACACAGAGGTGGCACTTGGATGTCCATTTCAGTAGCTACTGATTCCCTTGGTATCCATGAATCTGTCTAATCCTGTCTTGAAGCTGTCCAGGCTGACCGCTGTCACAACCTCCTCTGGAAGTGAGTTCCATAACCCAATGACCCTCTGGGTGAAGAAATATTTCCCTTTGTTTGTCCTAACTTTTAAACCACAGAGACCAACCCTACTAGCCACTACTGGCTTGGCATACCCTCCTCAAGGCTGAAGAAGCTGTGGTAATGCTGTAAGAACATAAGAACATAAGAAGAGCCATGCTGAATCGGACCTCAGCCCATCTAGTCCAGCATTCTGTGTCACACAGTGGCCCACCAGTTGTACACGGGGATCTCGAGCAGAAGGGAGGGCAAAACCCTGACCTGCTCCCGACCCCCCACAACCAGTACCCAGGGAAATCCTGCCTACCTCAACCAACTCCGAGGTGGCACTTGAATGTCCTTTTCAGTAACTACCGATACACTTGGTCTCCATGAATCTGTCTAATCCTGCCTTGAAGTTGTTCAGGCTGACCGCTGTCACAACCTCCTCTGGAAGTGAGTTCCATAACCCAATGACCCTCTGGGTGACGAAATATTTCCCTTTATTAGTCCTAACTTTCCTACCTTGGAGCTTCAGGAGTGCCCTCTAGTCCTAGTGTTTTGTGACAAAGAAAATATTTTTTCTTTATTCACCTTTTCTATTCCATGCATGATTTTATACACTTCGATCAAGTCACCTCTTAAACGCCGTCTTTCAAGGCTGAAAAGACCAAGGCGTTGCAACCTGATTTCATAAGGGAGCCGCTCCATCCCTTGGATCATTCTTGTTGCCCTTTTCTGTACCTTTTCCAGTTCCGTTATATCCTTCTTGAGGTGTGGAGACCAGAATTGTACCCAGTGCTCCAAATGTGGCCTTACCATAGATTTGTAGAGAGGTAATACAACATTTGCCGACCTATTTTCGATTCCCTTCCTGATCATGCCAAGCATAGAATTTGCTTTTTTCACTGCTGCTGCGCGCTGGGTTGACATCTTCATTGAGCTGTCCACCAAGACCCCAAGATCCCTTTCCTGGTTTGTCTCGGAAAGCTTTGACCCCATCAATTGGTAGGTGTAGTTGGGGTTCTTTGCCCCGATGTGCATGACTTTACACTTGTTTGGGTTAAAATGCATTTGCCACTTTGTTGCCCATTCACTCAATTTCGAGAGATCTTTCTGGAGCTCTTTACAATCAGTTTCATTTTTAACTACCCTGAACAATTTAGTGTCGTCTGCAAACTTTGCTACCTCAGAATTCACTCCTACATCCTGTAGCTGGGGAAGGGGGCATGGCCTGGCGCGGCATGGCTCTGCCCCCTCCCCGCTCTGGCTACAGCGTTGCCACAGCTACTCCAGGCAAGAGGAGGTTATGCCAAGTCAGTAGTCGCATAGCTAGCCACTACTGGCTTGGCATACCCTCCTCAAGGCTGAAGAAGCTGTGGTAATGCTGTAGCCAGGGGAGGGGGCATGGCCTGGTGTGGCCTGGCTCCGCCCCCTCCCCGCTCTGGCTACAGCGCTGCCACAGCTGCTCCAGGCTAGAGGAGGGTATGCCAAGCCAGTTGTGACATAGCTAGCCACTACTGGCTTGGCATACCCTCCTCAAGGCTGACGAAGCTGTGGTAATGCTGTAGCCGGGGGAGGGGGCGTGGCCTGGCGCAGCCTGGCTCCACCCCCTCAGAAGCACCCCATCCAGCTGGGATCGACTTCCTAAGGTCCCGGGATCGACCAGTCGATTGCGAGCCACCTAATGAGCACCCCTGCTCTGGACCATGCTCTGACTTACAAGAAGCACTGCTCGAATATCAAGCAAATAAGTGGTGCTACCTCATACGAAAGCTGACTGGCACAACCTGGGGATCACAGCCAGACACAGTGAAGACACCTGCCCTTGTGTTTTGCTACTTTGCTGCTCCCTGGAGTCCCTAATATTATCATGGCATCATCAGCAAAGAAATTAACTTTATTTTCTTCCCTGCTTAATAGGCCTGTTATCGAACGGAAAAATGCGTTTGAACTAGAATCGGATATCGGGATTGCTCTGGTTTCGAATGTGAATCACTTCCGATTTTTTAAGTGATTGTATCGAAATGGATTCGGATGTATTCCGATAATCGGAAGTATTCGGAAATAGCACCGCAATGCGCGAAAATCAGCAGAAGGGAGAGTCAAAACTATGGGGAATCCCTTTTCCATCCTTTTTTTTGACCGCTACTAATGACAAAACTAGCCACTGGTACAAAATATTAAGCAATGATAACACATTAATAAACAATGTTTAAAAATGGGACATAAAATTAAAATGACATCTGAGCCCTTTCCGATAATGGTGACGAAGCTCTCGGAACGGCGATGCCACTTCCTGTTTCGCTCAGAGGCAGGGGGCGGGCCCTGCGCGGAGCCTGTCGCCTGGCTCATGCCACCGCCCCCCCCCCAATTGTCCTGAGCCTCCAAGCGCCCCATTGGATCGCCCACCAGTCACCAGGGGGCGGTACCGCCCACTTTGGGAACCACTGCCTTAACCCAAGACTGATACTGAATGAGAGACTCCCTCCTGCGCACACAGAAGACTGATTGACTTGGAAGGCGCTGAACAGATTGCGCTCTGGCACCACGAGATTCAGAGCCAAACTTCAGAAACGGGGCCACAAAGTGGAGTCCACGACATGCGAGTGCGGAGGAGAGCCAACCACAGACTAGCTACTAGAATGCAGCCTGAGCTCTGCCACATGCACAATGGAGGGCTTTCCTATTTATTTATTTACTTATTTATTTGTTTGTTTGTTTGTTTGTTTCAACTTGCCTGTCGCCACTCCCGTGTGGCTCGGGGCGACTCACAACACTAGAATACAAATAAAAGCAGATAAAATACAGATAAAATCGCATAAATAAACAACACATTTAACCTATATAACCCATTTAACATATATAACCCATCATATACACAGCATATAACTGGAGCAAGTTGCGCAAGTAAATAATATGCCCGAGGGACTAACAGTCGAACGCCTGCTTAAACAACAGAGTCTTGCAGGCCTTTCTGAAGGCCAGCAGACCGGTCAAGGCGCGAACCTCGGGCGGGAGGGCATTCCAGAGAGTTGGCGCAATGACGCGAAATGCTCTCCTCCTTGTTGCGGTCGAGCGAAGACTTCTACAGCTCGGGATCTCAAGGAGGTTGTGTGTCTCTGAACGCAGTGGTCTGGGGGGACAATATAGGGAGAGGCGGTCCCTTAGGTATGCTGGCCCCAGACCATTCAAGGCCTTAAAGGTCAACACCAACACTTTGAAGGTGATCCGGAATTCTATTGGAAGCCAGTGCAGTTCGCGCAGGATGGGCGTGATGTGACAGCGTGTTGGTGAGCCTGCCAACAATCGTGCTGCAGCGTTCTGCACCAGCTTGAGTTTCCGGATCACGGACAGAGGAAGGCCAATGTACAGAGCATTACAGTAGTCTAGTCTCTAGATGACCGTGGCTTGGACCACTGTAGCTAGGTCGTGGCGGGACAGGTAGGGGGCCAGCTTCTTCGCCCGGCAGAGATAGAAAAATGCTGCTCTACTGACGATGGAAATATGTGTTTCCAACGTCAGTTGAGTGTTCAGAGTGATGCTGAGGCTCTTAACAGCTGACGACGGGCATAGTGCCACACCGTCCAGGGTTGGAAGCTGGACCCCGCCCGTACCCAGACGGCCCAGCCACAGGATCTCCGTCTTAGCTGGATTCACCTTCAACCTACTGGCTCACAGCCATCCAGTGACAGCCTCTAGGCAATGATGTAAATTATTGGGTACGGATTCGGGCCGGCCCTCCATCCCCAGAATGAGCTGGGTGTCATCCGCATATTGGTGACACTCCAGCTCGAAGCTGCGTACCAGCCGCGCAAGTGGTCGTACATAGATGTTAAATAATAGAGGAGAGAACACCGGGGGCGCTCCAAGTGGCCAGTGTCTGGGCAAAGAAAAATACTATAATGCCAAGTTTTCATTTACTTTGTGTTATTTATGCATTATAACTGTATTCTCAATTATCTTCTGATATGGTAATTTTTTTTTTAAAAAGCCCAGCATGTCTTAAATATCGTGATTACTAGATTCAGCGTTTACTTTTACTTTGTCATTCCATGCCACCCAAACTTTAATTTATGTCCGACCTCTCGCCAAGCTAGTCCGGAGATTTGGATTAGAATGTTTCCCATACGCTGACGACACCCAGTTTCTCCTAAAACTAGAACCTGGAACAACTTCAGTACCGGATAACTTCACCCGGTGTCTTGGAGCAGTGACAAGATGACTACGTGCCCATAAATTGAAAGTAAATCCAGCAAAGACGGAAATCTTGTGGCCTGGCCGCCCATCAGAATTGGTTGGTCTATTACCACCTTTTGAAGGGAGCCGTTAGCCCCATCCCCACTGTGAAGAGTCTCGGTGTTACCCTGGTC
>JARBWK010003045.1:0-13409 GCA_030556195.1 Anolis apletophallus | reverse complement strand
CCATCCAGTCTTGCCCTTCAGTTAGGCAGGAAGACACAATCAAAGCACTCCTTACAGATGGCTATCCAGCCTCTCTTCTGGTAAAACTATGTAATACGACTTTTGTTCCTGGGTTGTAAATGTCATTTCCTAATTGGTTCAATCATAAAAACGTGGGAAAAGTATATTAAAACTCCAAAAACTCTGTCCTTCTGCTATATAATATTATACTATATTACATTCTGCTATATAATATACTATATTACAATAATATTAATTGTTATATGATTATTATTGCATATTATTATTACATTATATTATTATATTATATATATTATATTATTAAATGTTCTATGATTATTATTGTATCATATTATTGTAATTACATTATATAATTATTATATTATATATATTATATTGTATTATATTATTAAATGTTGTTGTATTATATGATTATTATTTACAATGTTCTTCAGCATGATGCTCCAAAGGGCTACGGCAGACCTCGAAGAAGGAGACGGCATATATATACGCTATCGTACTGATGGTAGCCTGTTCAACTTAAGCCATCTGAGGGCTCGCACTAAGACTCTAAACTATCTAGTCCGTGAGCTGCTTTTTGCAGACGATGCTGCCCTTGTCGCCCATTCAGAAGCAGCCCTGCAGCGCCTCACATCCTGCTTTGCAGCAGCTGCAGAGCTGTTTGGGCTGGAAGTCAGCCTGAAGAAAACGGAAGTCCTCTACCAGCCCGCGCCACAGGAAGAACACCATCATCCCCACGTCAGCATAGGCACATCTGTGCTTAAGTCCGTCCAGCAGTTCACCTGCCTGGGAAGCAGCATCTCTTCAGACGCCAAGATTGATCAAGAGATAGATCACAGATTAGCAAAGGCATAGAGTGCATTCTGAAGGCTTCACAAAAGAGTCTGGAGCAACAAGCACCTGAGGCAAAGCACCAGAAACAGTGTGTACAGAGCTATCGTACTGTCTATTCTCCTCTATGGGTCTGAAACATGGGTCACCTATCGCCAACACCTACGACTCCTCGAACGCTTTCATCAGCGCTGTCTTCGCACAATCCTAAATATACACTGGACCAACTATGTGACTAATGTCGATGTCCTTGAGCAAGCAGGGATCACCAGCATTGAGGCCATGCTATTGAGAACACAGCTGCGCTGGGCAGGGCACATCTCTAGGATGGAGGACCATCGCCTCCCAAAGATATTACTCTATGGTGAACTCGCCATGGGTCAGCGCAAGAGAGGCGCCCCCAAAAAGAGATATAAGGGCTCCCTGAAACAACATCTCCGGCTTGACCAGATTGATCACCAAAATGGTCCACCTTGGCCTCACATCGGGAGGCATGGAGACGCACTATCCACAATGCTGCGGCCTCTTTCGACAAGATACGCCGAATGGGTCTCGAAGAAAAATGACAACGCAGAACGAACCACAACTTGGAAACAACATCACCTAAGGAGACTTTCTGCTGTGCTTTCTGCAACCGAACTTGCCTATCTCAGATTGCCCTTTTTAGTCATTAACACGCTTGTAAAAAAAGCGTGGGATGAGTCCTTCCTAAGAATCTTTGTTCGCGAAGTAATGCTGAGAGATATATATTGTATTGTATTGTATTATATTATATTATTAAATGTTGTTATATTATATGATTATTATTGTGTCATATTATTGTAATTACATTATATAATTATAATATTATATATAATATTGTATTATATTATTAAATGTTGTTACATTGTGTAATTATAATGTGCTGGAAGGGACCCCCAAGGGCCATCCAGCCCAGCCTATTTGTACCGATCAGAAAGACACCATCCAAGCACACCCTACAGATGGACATCCAGACTGTGTTATGATAATCATAACGATGTGAGAGGTCACCCAACCTTGCAGAGCCCTTTTCTCTGCAAGGCAGGAGCACACACTATAATCCCTCCCGACAGATGGCCAGCTTGCCTTAAACCCAGGCCTTTGTATGTTATATATAAGACGGCGCAGATGCCAGGGGAGCGGTCATCATTACCTCCATTGGACGGCTGGGTCGGGGCCTCGCAGACCTCGTAGATCTTGTAGGGCTGCAGCGGGGTGTCCTTGGTGCCGTCGTAGATTAGGCCGAACTCGCGGCTCTTGTTCAAGGCGCAGCGCAGGTTGGCCTTCCACTTGGCCGGGTCCGGCTCGTCCAGCCCTTCGTTGAACTTCCCCGTCTCCTTGGCCCACGCCTGCCGGACACAAAAACAATGCAAAACTTGCACTTAGTTGCAGTTGCTGGGATTTATAGTTCACCTACAATCAAAGAGCGTTCTGAACTCCACAAAGGATGGAATTGAACCACACGTGGCACACAGAACTCCCATGACCAACAGAAAATACCAGAAGGGTGTGGTGGGCATTGTCCTTGAGTTTGGGACTTGTAGTTCACCTATATCCAGAGACAGGGGCGGTCCTACAAGGTAGGCCAAGTAGGCGGCCGCCTAGGGCGCCATCTGGGAAGGGGGCGCCATCCTGGCCGCAAGGGGTGCCATCCTGGCCCTGCTGATGTTCCTCAGACAGTGCTGCAGCTGCCTGCTTTTGGGCCCCGGCCTTGTGTGCTCCGACACCGCTTCTGGGCATGCGCGGAGGTTTTCGCGCAGGCGCAGTTGCTCCAGAGCTGAAGTTGAGCGCAGGAGCAACTGCACATCCGCGAAAATCTCCTCGCATGCCCAGTAGCTCCCTTGCGCAGAAGCCTGTCTCCACCGTGTGCGCATTTGCAGGGAAGGAGAAAAGAATCAGTGTACAAAATAGTGTATTGTACAAAATAGTAATATATAATATTTTATTTTACTTTATTTTGGGTTATTTGAGTTTTATAGGAGTCATGAAAATATTTAGTAGAGGATAATTTTATTGAAATAAATAATTTTATTTATTATTTTATAATAATAATATAATAGAATGTTATATTATATTATAATGTCAATATATTATAATTATATTGTAATGTAGTATGATATAATTATGATATAATATAGTATGAGTATGGTATAATATATTGTATATACATTGATACAATCTAATACTACTAATGGTATTGTGATATTATAATTGTATATTTGTTTTACATGGGGGCAAAATAATGTTTTTTGGGGGGGGGCACCAAAATAATGTTCGCCTACCATTTCAAATTACCTTAGACCGCCCCTGTCCAGAGAGTGCTATGGACTCAAACAATGATAGATCTGGACCAAACTTGGCACAAATACTCAAGAAGCCCAAATGTGAACACTGGTGGAGTTTGGGGAGGGGGAAGATCTTGACATTCGGGACTTGTCGTTGCTGGGATTTATAGCTCACCTACATTCAAAGAGCATTCTGAACTCCACCAATGATGGAATTGAACCAAACTTGGCACAAAAAACTCTTATGACCAACAGAAGGGTCTGGTGGGCACTGAGCTTGACTTTGGGAGTTGTAGTTCACCTACATCCAGAGAGTGCTGTGGACTCAAACGATGATAGATCTGGACCAAACTTGGCACAAATACTCAATAAGCCCAAATGTAAACACCGTTGGATGTTGGGGCAAATATACAGTACCTTGACACTTGTTGTGGTTGCTGGGATTTATAGTTCACCTACAATCAAAGAGCATTCTGAACCCCACCAAAGATAGAATGGGGCCAAACTTCCCAGAAGGCACCCCCCATGAGCAACGGAAAATACTGTGTTTTCTGATGGTCTTTGGTGACCATTCTGACAACCCCTCGCGACCCCCACAGGGGTCCCGACCCCCAGGTTAAGAAAGGCTGCTATATACAATATGGGGAGTTTAAGTTTGAAAAGGCCTCCACTAAACTACAACTCCCAGGACCCCTTAGCATGGAGCCATGGCAGTTCAAGCAGGAGGGCCAAAACTGCATTAATGCCACACACAAAAAATATGGTAGCTAAGGTGTGTGTAGGTGTGCGTGTAGGTGTGTGTGTGTAGGTGTGTGTGAGTAGGTGTGTGTGTGTGTAGGGGTGTGTGTGTGTAGGTGTGTGTGTGTGTAGGTGTGTGTGAGTAGGTGTGTGAGTAGGTGTCTGTAGGGGTGTGTGTGTAGGGGTGTGTGTGTAGGGGTGTGTGTAGGGGTGTGGGTGTGTAGGGGTGTGTGTGTGTTGGAAGAGATCCCCAAAGGCCATCCAGTCCCACAAATTCACCATGTCAGAGTCTGGCATGAGATGAATGCCTAGCACCAACTGACCCCGAAAAAGTAGGATTAGACAGCCAATGTAGTCTCTTCCAACTCGTCTAGTCTGTAAGGCTGGAGACGCAATCCAAGCCCTCCTAACAGATGGCCACTCAGCCTTGGTTATAGATGTGACTTGAAGTGGCACCGGGACTGTGGCGCAGCTGGCTGGGGGTCAGCTGCATTAAAGATCACTACTGACCGAAAATTCATGAGTTCAAAGCCAGCTCGGGTTGGAGTGAGCTTCCAGCCAATTGTGTAGCTTATTGTCGACCTTTGCAACCCAAAAGTAGGAAATTTAGATACCACCCATGTGTGGGGAGGCTAATTTAACAAAATGTATGAGGCCATAAAAAATCTCCAGCAAAAACCATGCGAGGAATGCGGAAAGTACTGCAGAGAGAAAGTGTCGCAGATGGATGGTGAAGCGACAGCTCCCGTGGTGGCCGGAAAAAAGTTGCAATGTTAAATAGCTTCTGACTATCTGTCTATGTGTGTTGTGTGTCTATGGCATTGAATGTTTACCATGTATGTGCGCATTGTAATCCACCTCGAGTCCCCTGCAGGGTGTATTGATGCGCGTGGCCTCATGTAAGCTGCCCTGGGTTCCCTTGGGGAGATGGTGGTGGGGTATAGGTAAAATAAATAAATAAATAAATGCAAGCGTAAGGCCGCCCTTGCCTTGAAGATGGTGTTCTCGTCGTCCTGGGCGGGGATGTGGCGCGTGGCATGGCGCCAAGGGATGCAGAAGCGCTTCCGCTCGGCGTCCACCCAGTGCAGGCCCGGGAACTGACCGCTATCCACTTGGGCCACCAGCCAGGGCTTCAGGCGGATGCGGCGGGTGGGAGCTCATGGCCGCTTCCAAGGCCACCTGCAAGGCAACGAAGAAGAGGAGGCAAGCAAGGTTAGCAAGGCAGGGATACTGGATGATGAGGAGCCTCAGGCACGTCGGAGACCTTGCTCCTGGAAGACCAAATCTTACCCTGGTCAGTGCTATTCCTTCCTAAAGCTTCACCCAATTGCACTATGTAACCGAAACACTTTCTGTTCCTGGTTTGCAAGTCTTATTTCCTGTTTCATTGTGTGCTCCTAACTTTGAGAACAGTTGTTCTACTCCAGAAACGTTTGTTTTCGTGCCAGAAACTGTGGAATAGCTTGAGACTCCATGACGAGATACTCGTTGGAAAACTAGAGCAGGACGTTCATGCAAAAGCAAAGTTTTGCGGAGTTTATTTAATACACTTTCCCCGTGCCTTTTATGATAGAACCAATTAGGAAAGGTCACTGATAACCACCCAGGAACAAACACTTGTCGACCTCACCAAAGCCTTCGACACTGTGAGCAGAAAGGGTCTGTGGCAGATCCTGGAACGACTAGGATGTCCCCCCAAATTCCTCAAAATGATTATCCCGTTACATGAGGGCCAGCGTGGTCAAGGCAGATACGGCGATGCTCTCTCGGAGCCCTTTCTCATAACTAACGGAGTGAAACAAGGTTGTGTTCTCGCTCCAACCCTATTTACAATTTTCTTCAGCATGATGCTCCAAAGGGCTATGGCAGACCTCGAAGAAGAAGACGGCATATATATATACGCTATCGTACTGATGGCAGCTTGTTCAACTTAAGCCGTTTGAGGGCTCGCACTAAGACTCTAAACCAGGGGTGCTCATTACGGTGATCGGGAGCACCTAGGTGATCTTCAGCTGTCTTCCAGGTGATCTTTGGGCCTCACCAGCCGGATAGCGCGCTCCTGCCATGCGCGCGCACATGCGCTCCCGCCGCAGCCTTCGCGGGGCTTCTTTTGCCAAAATGAGGCTTTAGTGGGTGGGCTCTGGCGCTCGTCTTGCCACGCACGGTGTGGTGACATGACTGCGCATTGGTTGCTGCGGGGGGCGGGAGCAAGGCGAAGGCACGCGTACGGATAGGATGTGAGGCTGTGGGAGGGATGGAGGGAATGTGTGTGTGTGAGAGAGAGAGAGAGAGAGCCAAGGAGAGAAGAAAGAAATCTGGAGAACTTTTACGGATCCTTTTGGCAGGCAGGCAGGCAGGCATTGGAAGGAGAGAGGGAGAGAGAGAGGCGAAGGAGGCCGGGCAAAGTGGGGCAAAGCCAAGCAAGCCCCGCCGCAAACCCTGCTGCTGCCCTCGGGACTCCCATTCCAAGTTGAGACCTGGGCGAGCAAGCTGTGTGGGGCTGCTTTCTTTCCTTGGTTGGGGGCGAGGAGGGAGGGCTCCGCCGTGTTCCTGGGGCTGAACGCGAGGAGGAGGGGGCTGCGGGGATGGAGACTCCACTTGCTGCTGTTGCTTGTGCCCTCACTGCCTTTCTCCGCCTCGCCCTCCCTCGCCCTCGAAGGAGAAAGGCGGCGAGGGTCCACGGGAGAGAGAGAGAGAGAGAGAGCCGGCTAGGAAGAGCCACCCTCTCTCTCTCTCTCTCTCTTTTCCGTGGGCATGGACTGCCACCAGTGGGAGGGGTCCTCCTTCCTGCCAGCCGTCCACTTGGGCGTCCTTTCTGAGTGACACCCTCGAAAGGAAGGAAGGAAGGGCGCCCCTCCCGCTGCATCTGTCACTTTGGGGAAGCACCTCTTCCACTCTTCCTTCTCCTGCTCAGGTAAGCAAGCCCCGAGGGAGGAGGGAGGGGGGAGGCTGCCCTGGGAAGGCTCCAGCCTCACGTGGGTCCCTCTCTTGGTTGAGTTTCCCGGCCCAGGCAGCAGCCAGGCGGCCCCTCTTCCCAGCCCTGCGCCTTCCGAGCTGCTGCCGAAGCCATATCTGGCCGGAGCGCTGGCGGGTGCGCCTATAAATACCCTTCTGCTGCGTGCGTGGGAGGGGCCTGCTGTGCACGCAAGAAGCAGGATGGGATGGGGACTTCCTGCTTCATGAAAGCACGCAGCAGGAAGGAGGAAGGCAACAAAGAGAGAGCATGCACACGCGGGCAAGGAGGATCCCCTTCCCGGGTGTGCACGGCGGCGAGTTCGTGGACAGGCAAGAAAGAAGCCCCGCGCGGACAGAAGGCTGCAGTAGGAGCGTACACGCGCACGCTCACATGCACAACAGGTGATCTTTTCAACTTGATTGTTCATATAGTAGCTCGCATGATGAAAAAGTGTGGGCACCTCTGCTCTAAACTATGTAGTCCGTGAGCTGCTTTTTGCTGACGATGCTGCCCTTGTCGCCTATTCAGAAGCAGCCCTGCAGCGCCTCATACCCTGCTGAGCAACAGCTGCAGAGCTGTTTGGGCTGGAAGTCAGCCTGAAGGAAACGGAAGTCCTCTACCAGCCCGCACCACAGGAAGAACACCATCATCCCCACGTCAGCATAGGCAAATCTGTGCTTAAGTCCGTTCATCTCTTCAGATGCCAAGATGGATAAAAAGAGAGATCACAGATTAGCAAATGCATAGAGTGCATTCGGAAAGCTTCACAAAAGAGTCTGGAGCAACAAACACCTGAGGCAAAGCACCAAAATCAGTGTGTACAGAGCTATCGTACTGTCTATTCTCCTATATGGGTCTGAGACATGGGTCACCTATCGCCAACACCTACGACTCCTCGAACGCTTTCATCAGCGCTGTCTTCGCACAATCCTCAATATAGACTGGATTGACTATGTGACGAATGTTGCTGTCCTTGAGCAAGCAGGGATCACCAGCATTGAGGCCATGCTATTGAGAACACAGCTGCGCTGGGCAGGGCACATCTCTAGGATGGAGGACCACTGCCTCCCAAAGATACTACTCTATGGTGAACTCGCCACGGGTCAACGCAAGAGAGGCGCCCCCCCAAAAAGATACAAGGACTCCCTGAAACAACATCTCAGGCTTGGCCAGATTGACCACCAACAATGGTCCACCCTGGCCTCACATCGGGAGGCATGGAGACGCACTATCCACAATGCTGCGGCCTCTTTCGAGAAGACACACCGAATGGGTCTCGAAGAGAAATGACAACGCAGAAAGAACCGCAACTTGGAAACAACATCACCCAAGGAGACTTTCTGCTGTGCTTTCTGCAACCGGACTTGCCTATCTCAGATTGGCCTTCTTGTTGTTGTTATAATTGTTTATGGATACCCTGCTTTTTCTCTACACAAAGGAGACCTAAAAGTGGATTACTTTTAAAAGCATGGCAACACTATTGGAAATCTACAGGCATACGAGCATTAAAGCAGAATCAAATATCAATTTAATTAATTAAGGAATTAATAATTAAATATAAATTTAATAAATGAATTCAAAATGAAACATCAAATTAAGTAATTAACTATCAATTTAATTTATTTAATATCAATTAAATATTAATTAATTAATTAAATATCAGATTAAATGTTACATGTGGCTTTCATGGCCAGAATCACTGGGTTGCTGTGAGTTTTCTGGGCGTTATGCCCATATTCCAGCATCATTCTCTCCTGATGTTTCACCTTCATTTGTGGCTAATGGCTTCTTCAGAAGTCTGTTGGAAGTGAGGCTAGTGGAGTGTGTGTGTGTGTATTTTATAAAGGAGGTCCCGTCATCGAACGACTGACAGAGACAGGGAAACCATCCAAGGCAGAGACACCAAACTTGGCAACAAAAATAGGCCTCAGGCAAGGAAGGTTTATAGCAAAAAAACGTTCCCCCAAAAAACCTAGAAGGCCCCCAAAACAACGATACAAAAAAACCTACATTTCCCAGCATCCTCTGCGGCAGCCAGCGAAACCCATTGGCCAACATTGGCCCACACAAAATGCAGGGAGGCTGAGTAACCATAGTAACGCTGGGCACAGCCAGCCAAGGCTAGGATAGAATGCTGAGTGATTTGAGTTCAGTCAGTTGGTGTTTGAGGGTTAAACTGACAAAACCAAACTCTATGAGGGAGCAATTCTCTAGCAATTCCTACCCACACAACACAACTTCCTATCACAACCCATCCCCCCAACCTTACGGGACCCCGCACACACAACACCTACCACCACCACAAACAAAAACCAACTCCACCTATACTCCAACCACAACACAACACTGCACTGATATTCTACAAACACACACAAACACCCAAAACACCCCACCCACACAAGCATTCCACAACATACTACCACCCACAATGCCACCACACACCCACTAACTCACCAAAAAAGTAATACCTACACACAACACAATACGCACATAACACAACCTTGCGTCTACTGCTCAACCCATTTGTATGCCATTCCTTCCTTCCACACAGGCATAAGCTGACCCAAAAGACAAGCCATGCCTTCTAAAAAGAACATCATCGGACGACACACTCGCAACGCTACATACAGTACATCAAACAAAAAAGGGCAGAGCAAACGCCAGAACAAAAACACATTTTCTTTTTTCAAATCCAGAGTTGGGAAACCACAGAACCTCTCCATTAACACAGCAGACGGAAAGACAAAAAACATTGTATATTGGGGGGATCGAGGGGGCAAAGATGGCGGCAGGACGGGCGTTTTGAGGGCTCCTCAATTCGCCAACCGATTCCGCAGGCTAGAGGGCGAATCGCGCCCTCACCTCGGGCTGCAAGAAGCAGCCAAGAGGCAGCGAAACCAAGGGGACCCCAGCAACGGCTCCAAAAGTCCCCCCCTCCTCAAGAGGGGGAGATCGAGAGGGCCCGGTGCGAACCCACATCGGTGAGCAGCCAGCGGATCGGGAAGCGGGCACGAGCCCGCATTTACTGCCAGCCCAGCCCACTTCAATAGCGAGAGAAAGGAAGAGAGAGAGAGAGCGGGGGGAAACGGACATCGAAGGGGCGGTAAGGAGTCCCAGCAAAAGGAGGGCACCCGGGAGGACCCGGGAAGCAGCGAACCGGGAGAGGCTGCTCCGGAGGGGGGGGATCCACAAAGGCGCGAGGGGAGAACGGGGCCGTTAGAATTTGAGGGGAGGAAAAAGGAGGAAGAAGGATCACCCGCGAGCTCCCCCCGGACGGAATTGGGAGGGCCCCGAAAAACTGAGAGGGGAGAGACCCTGGCCCAAGATGGCGGCGCAAGCAATATAGGGGTCGAAACAACAACCTGAACCAGAAGGCGGCCATCTTGGAGAGAGGCTCTTCCCGCCCTAGAAGCAAAAGGGTGCGAAAGGGACCGGAAGAGGAGGCAACAAACTGCCCGGACACAATTCTAAGCCGGACCCGCACCGGAAGTGCGGAGAGGAAGGATTTACAGCCGGAACGGAAAAAAAATTAAAAAAATAAATAAATAGAATAAAATAAAATAAATAAAAATAATAAATAAATAAATAAAAAGAAATACCCCAAGAGCAAAAGAGCAGAGGATGATGCAAGAAGAGGGTGCAGAGGAGGAGGGAGTGACTTTGAGGGACATCCTCGCAGAGCTGCGAAGAATAGGGGAAGCCCAGGACGGACTCCTACGGAGGATGGATGCCAGGATGGCCCGGCAAGAAAGGCAGGTGGGAGCGGTCCGGGGCCACTCCCAACGGGCAAGGGCAGAGCCAGCTGAGGAGGCGTTCCCCACAATGCCAGAGCTGCTGACCTTCTGTGATGATGGAGGAGACGCGCCCCTGGTCAAGGGGGAAAACGCGGCAATGCGTGAGGGTGGAGAGAGGAGAGGGAAGGAGAATGTAAAGCCGCGGGAAGTATCAGAGGAAAGAGGACCTCACCCCAAAAATAGTGAGGAAGTCTCACTGGAAGCTGCAAGGATGACTTCGAAGGGCCCTAAAACCTCTGCTCCCCAGAAAAGAGAAAAGAGGAAAAACCAAGAGGCTGCTGCAACATCCAAGAGCCCCGCCCCGGATACAGATAAGAGCGATGGCAAAAAGAATGGGACGCAGCCCAATAGGAAGAGAAGCCGGACGAGAACAACCCAGCAAGGAAGAAAGAAAAACCTAGAGAAAAGTTGCCCCTACTCTCTTGAGGCGTATTTTAGGCCTGTGAGATGTGGCATCCTGGGGATGGACATAAAAGGCCTCGAATCTCCTAGGGAGAATGGTTAGAGAGGAAGCCGAGGAAGGCGAAGGGGTACGGATCCAGCTACACTGGGGGACGAGGAGCGGACAATGGACACCAAACACTGGAGAGATTTTGAGGGATAGGGGAAAAGAGTTTTAAAAGGACAAAACTAAAAACAACAGATTGCTTTTGTATCAGGAGGGTTGTGAAGACCCGGCTCTGGAAAAAGAAGGAAAAAGAGCCTAAAAAGAAAACTGGGGGGGGGAAAGAAATGTCCAGCTTAACAAGGAGAGAGACTGTACGAGAAAAAACAAGAGGCACCCATGAACAAGGAACTTGGAAGGAAACGGGTTACCCCTATCTCTATCTTTTCCCATCACCATTGCCCATTACTATCCTCCCCAGAGCCCGGACCAAACAACCTCCATCACCGCCTCCAACCCTTACCCCTGCTCACCCCCCATTACTCCCCATACCCTCAACCCGCCCTACCCCAAAACCATCCCCCCCTTTTTTTTCCATCTGTATGTATTCAAAACTTTCAATAAAGATTTAATTAATAAAAAAAAACATTGTATATCCACAAGCTCTGCAGAACGCCAGCAACACCACACACCGACAACTCCACAGGACTTCAGCATCCCACCCACCAGAACAACCCACAACGACACAGCCAAGACCATAAGTAACATCAATTCCAACCCTTACATACTTTCTCGCATCTCCTAAATAGGGCACAGCAACGCATGCCGGGTACAGCTTGTGTGTGTGTGTGTGTGTATACACACACACACACACACGCACACATACACCTGTGGAATGATGTCCAGGGTGGGAGAAAGAAACCTTGTCTGTTTGAAGCTCGTGTGCCAAGCTTATGAGCAAGCTTGAATGGCAATAAATAGCCAGCCAGTGAGGGTATCTGTCTAGAGGTAGCCTGGCTATTATTACCTGCAGGCATCCTTTCTGAAATGATGTCCACGGTTGGGAGAAAGAACCTTTGTCTGTTCGAAGCCAGTGTGAATGTTGCAATGAGCAAGCTTGAAAAGCTTAGAGTAGCCATGAAGTTTGCAAAGCCAATCAGTGAGGGTATTTGCATAGAGGTAGCTTGGCCGTTGTTGCCTGGAGGCACCCTCCATGGAATGATGTCCAGGGAGGGATGTTGCAACGAGCAAAGCTTGAATCGCATTGAGTAGCCAGTTACCTTCACTGATTGACTTTGCAAACTTCATGGCTACTCAATGCTATTCAAGCTTGCTCATTGCAATGTTCACATTAGCTTCGAACAGACAAGGGTTCTTTCTCCCACCCTGGACATCATTCCATGGAGGGTGCTCCAGGCAACAACAGCCAGGCTACCACTATGCAGATACCCTCACTGAATGGCTTTGCAAAGTTCATGGCTACTCAGTGCTATTCAAGCTTGCTCATTGCAAAGTCCACACTAGCTTCCAACAGACAAAGGTTCTTTCTCCCACCCTGGACATCATTCCATAGAGGGTGCCTGCAGGCAACAACAGCCAGGCTATCTCTATGCAAATACCCTCACTGATTGATTTGCACAGCCAAAAAAAACTCACAGCAACCCATTCACGGTAAAAAAAAATCCATATTAAGACGTATTGAATGCTAAAAAAAACCACCACACCCCCTGACTCGACAGTTCCTCTTCTGCATGACGTGGCAAGACATGCATCCCACACAAGAAACCCGGCCGAGATGATGACTGCAATCTCCCCGGATTACTCAAAAAGCCTCTGGTTCTGGTTCCGCAAGTGCAGCCGGAGATGGAAAAATGTGGCGAGGACGTCCCTGACACCACAAACACATTGAGAAGGGTTGAGAAGCCATTTGCTGGCAACGTTTCCCATCTCCCAAGGCCCTAAAACGCCTTAAAATTTGGCCTGATCGTGATAAAGCTAAGCCGGGTCAGCCTTGGTCAGGATTTGATGGGAGACCACAAAAATAAGTAAATAACCGGCACTTGAGGCTGTATTGATCTTCAAGGAAGGAACTCACAAAAGTATCTCTATGAAAAAATCCTATTTCTCGAAAGGCATCAAATCCCAGCTGATCCAGAAAAAGTTAAGGGCTGGCCTTAGTTGGGATTGGGATGGGGACCAATAAATAACAGGCGCTGAGGCTGTATTTATCAGAAAGGAACTCACAAAAACTCCTCCAAGGATTCCCTGTGAAAATCCAATTGCCTAAAGATACCGGATTCCAGCTGATCCTGAAAGCTAAGAAGGGTCGGCCCTGGTCAGGATTTGGATGGGAGACCATCAATAAATATTTGCTGCTT
>JARBWK010003044.1:0-13412 GCA_030556195.1 Anolis apletophallus | reverse complement strand
CCCCAGCTTAAGGGCTGCATGTAGTTTTAAAAGTAGAGGGGAAAAAGGGCCCCTGGGGGACCCCACACCCCAATGGGGCCTCGGAGACCACCCCCCCTCCTCCCCGCTAAAGCCCGGGTGGGGGAAAAGGCCAGCCTTTTAAAGGCCCGCCCCCTCACTCCAGCCATGGCCGGCGGTGGATAAAAAAGTTTGGGTGGGTCGACCGGCCCAAACGCTGCCGTGAGGTCCCCAAAACACCCGGGGCCCTCTGGGAGGGAAACGGGAGTTGATCGGGTTTTAGAGCCAAAAACCCCCCCAAATGCCCCAAACTTTTAAAAAACTGTGAATTCAAATCCCCCTTTTATTTTTTTTCCACACGATGCCAAAAACCAGTCCTAATTTTTTCCCAGGTCTAATCGTTGGACATATCCCTCATCAAAATTTTGATTGAAAATTTGCCCAAAATTTGAAACCCAATCTTGCTTTTTTAAAATTTGAACCATAAACCTTGTTTTTTCCTTTTAAACCCCACTCAACCAATTCCTTTACATTTTTGGTTACATCTGCTTGTTCAAAACTTTTTGGGAATAAAATTAATAAAATTCCTTCTTCTTGTTTTTAAACAATCACTTTCTTTTTTCGGTCCCCCAAATGTTTAGGGGGAAGAATTAGGATCTTTCCACTCTATATTTCCCCTATTTTGACTTGGTACTTGGCTGGTGGAATTTTTTAATCCCCGTGGGGATCCCTTGGGAACCCTCATCCTTGGTCTCCTCCAAAATCCCTAATCCCCCTTTTTTGAAATGTCCACCAACCTCGGGCCCAAAATTGGGACACTAAGTCAGAGTTTGGGGCCCTTAAAAATGATAAAATTACTTTCTTCAGATTGTTCCTTGCTTTTTTCCCCACATTTCCCCTTCATCAATACCTCTACAACTTCAGATTCATTCTTTACTCTGAAACATTTTTTCCCTGGAGAAAAAGGGGAAAATTTCAAAATTCTTTTTTTGGGGGCCTTTTATTTTTCCACCTTCTTTCCAATAAATTGCATCTTTCCCCAATGCTGATCTTTTTTGTCTCTTTTTGTATGGGAATTTAAAAGACTTTTGCATGCACACCAAATACTTGAAAATGACCCCCTTTTGGATGTCTTCCATGAAAAATAGAAGGGGATTTCATTTACCCAGGTCCATAACCTATTCAGCACGAAATTGGCAGTTTTAAATTTCTCCCCAAAAACCTTTTGGGAACTTTTGGGCCCACCCTCAAGCATTTTTTAAACCATGGTTTGAAACCAAAGCGGCCCCGCAATTCCTTTTTTTTTTGTCAGGTTTGTTTTCCTATGCCAAATTCCTTTACCCTTTAAAAAAAATCTTAAGTCTTTCATTCACAAATTCACCTCCTCTATCAGATTGAACTTGTTTAACAGTCAAATAAAGGTTGGTTCATCACAAAAAATTTACCACATTTTTTCATACCCCCAAAAAATTTTCCTTTTCAGAGGAAAAACCCGAAGCCAAATCGAGACCTATCATCTACTATTACTAGTAGAAATCATTCCCCCCAATATTTTTTTGGAAAAGGCCCAGCAAAGATCCTTTGGCCCCAACTGTAACTTAGTTGTTACTCTATCCCCCTTTGGCAACAGGAAAAACCTTTAACTTTGTTTTGTTACAGACAGCACACTCTAAATAATTTCTGCATTCTGGTATTTGAATGCCTACTAGCTTCAGTTTTTTCCTAATCATATTATAGTTCATGTGGCCAAATTTCCCCTGTGTGGCATGTGCAGACACTGTCACCATGCAGGGGGTTTCCCTTTCCCAAAAACTCGGGAATACTTTTTTGTAGACTTTTTTATTATTTGTTCATTCTATAGAAACCATTTTGTTTTATTCCCTTATACATACCTTTTTTTTTTATTACTCTTTTTACGTAACCCCCCTTCAAACACAATGGATAAACCATGGTCTGCAAGTTGTTTCCCCCCCTAGAACATTGTGTTTAGCTCGGGAACTAAATAAACATTGTCTAATTTTTAGACTAAGTTGACCAATTTCAACTTCTCCCCTTTGTTAAAACCTTCCCCTTTTGACCATTGGCTAGACCCAAACTTTGCATAGAACCTTTAAAGGTTTTCCTTCTCTCCCAACCTTTTCCACCCTTAAAAAAATTTTTTGCCCCCCAAAGAGTCAATAATCCAGGGTACCTGAGGAATAAAATCATTGTTACATTGTAAACTCATCAACAGACACCCTGAATCAGAGCCCCTTTTCTTGACTTGTTGATCTGTTCTTTCTTCTCTTTTGCTGATTCCTCTTCTTAAAAATGTTCTGGGTAACATTGTCTAGCTTTTTGTCCTCTTTTTTTACAAATGTTAAAATGATGTCACACTGGATTGTCTCTTTTTTCTTATTGGCCTTTTTGACCGCCCTTTTCCTTAAAAGTTGCTCATTTTTTCTGTAACAAAACCCCCTTCTCCCAAACTAGTGAAACTAAGTCCCAAAATTGATGTCCCTTTTTTTCACAGATTTCATGGAGTGATGAATGATTGTAGCTCTGCCCCCCAAAATGCTTTGGAAATTAAGCCCCTAATCTTCCCGTAAAATTTGCCCTTTTCTAAATCATTAAATAGGCTCAGCTTTTACCAAATGAGTCTCTTGGGGACAATCTTCCTTTACAGGGAAACTTCAGTGAAAAAAGCCCCTGCTCAATAAACTTTTGGTTTTCCCGTGGCCCCCGCTGATACAGCTTTTCAAACCTTTTTCCCAAAAGTCAGCGGCTGTTTTTTCCCGGCTAAATATGTGAGGTTTACCCTCAACTGACAGGATGATGGTAGCCCCCTTGCCTTTTTTTCAACCTTTTCTGCATCAAAAACGGTCTATGTGTAAGGCAGGATAAATAACTCCCCCCGCCAAAACTGCTCGCACTTTGGGGAAACCCCTATTAAATAATTTGAGCTGCCCCTGAGTTTTTCCCTATGATGCTGTGCTCCAAAAAAATGCCATCTTTCTTCACACTAAAATGCTCCTCCCCAAAAAATTTACTTAGCTTTTTTTCTAACACCGGGGTAAACAACGAAATTCCCGCTGCTATTTTCAGTGTTATTCAAAAACTTTCTATGAATTATGGGTTATTTTAGTTCTCTGTGCCTCTTTCAATTCTGGATTCTGTGTTTGGGGGCTGGGCCCCCTAACCCTTAAGGCCGGGATTTATGCCAAGCGGAATAGGCAACAGAAATATAAAATTTAATTCCCATTTGGCCCAATAAACTCCGGGCTTTGTTTGAAAGGGGAAAAATGACACTCTGATTCCCAAATTTACAAGGGAAAAATATAACTTTTTTGAATTGAATTTAACAAAACCCAAATAAGCATGGAAAAACATCAGCTAACGAAAAATCCCTACAAAAACAATTTCCCCTTTCCCTCCCCGAAAAATTTTGAAAATTTCCTTATTTTGTCCTTCAGGGCCACGGGCAAAATTTCCCCAGAAAAAATTTTTCCCCTTAACGACAAAAAACCTCAAAATTTTTTCCCCCCTTTAAAATCCAGTTTTTTCAAAAGAACCAAGGGGCCCGTTTTAATCCCCGGTTTTTCCAAAAACAATTTTCACCCCGGGGGGAAAAAAAAGAAAAAAAACTTTTTTTTTCTTTGTTGGCTTTTTTAACTTTTAAAAAACCCTGGCTATTCCAAAAAATGCAAAAAAAAAAATCTAAAAAAACCTTCTTTTCCTTTTTTCCCGTTCCAAAAGGGGGGGGCCTTTTTTGGGTTGAAAAAATTCCAAAAAATCTTTTTTTCTTCAGAAAAAGGCTCTTTTTGAAAAGGGAAAAAAAACATTTTTGGGGTTCCCCCTTTTTTGGAAAAAAATTTAACCAAGAATCAGATTTTTTATTTTTTATAGTGGGCCTTGTCTAGACACAAAAGGGAAAAAACAAAGAGAACAAAAATTTTTGGAGAATTGATGGGGAGGGCTGAAAGGAATTTGTGACGCTGTTTTTATTAGCATTCCCAATAAAGAACAGTGTGTAAATGTGAATACATTATCTATTAAATAAAGGTTTTAACAAACCTAACACCCAAAGAGGAATTAGCTGACAAAATATAAATAAGGCCTAAATAGGGTGGAATTGTTTGGGGGCTTTTTGCAAAAAAATAAAAAAAAAATGCCGATAATGTCAAATTGATTTCAGCATAGATACTAGTATGAAGAAAAATATGGCAGGGCCTTACTAGCAAGATTATATGAAGGGATTACAATAGGAAAATGTGACAGGTTGATTAATATCAGAGGTAATGTATGCAAGGGATACATCACCTCTCCTGAAATCCATCTTAGCATTAACCAGGAGAAATACATTACAATTCTTATATTCCCGTGAAATGGCATAACAACAAAACAACCCCCTCTATGGTAATAAGAGAAATATGGACAAAAGATTCCAGTTTGAACTTTTTGTCCATCTTTTCCAAGCTCTTAATCTACAGAGTGTAGAATCTGCTGAATCACCTGATTAATTAGTCAAAAGGAGCAGAAGAATACTCTGATTTGTCACTAATTGGCTGGAGAGGAGCTAGCAGCCACTAGGTCTATATATCTTTGCGGGCAGGTCGGAACTTTCAACGCAGACTGCACATGGGAGGTTCGGCCCCGCCCCTACCTGCGCCCGGTACCTGCGATCCTGCTGGGCCTCCTGCCTGCCCTCTTTGATGGCAGGATGGTGGCTTAGTGGACTATCGCTCGTTGGCTCTACCTTGTACCCCCTCTGCCCCTACCCTTGTTCTTCCCCATTGTGCATGTGTTGTTTGATGTTGTTGTTGTGCTACTCAAACTGTTGTAAAATGCTCCGAGCCTCCGGGTATACAAGTTTGAAGTAATAAATAAATAAATAAATATCTGCTGCTATCAACACATAAGTTCAGTCACTGAGTTGAGAGTAGAGAGTGTATGTTACTTATGGGGTTAATCTTTATGCTTTCACTGTCATTATTAATGCTTGTATGAGATTTTTGTACCTTTTGAGCTGTGTGCTCTCACCTGAGCTCTTGTTGTAAAGAATGGCAGCCAGATTGCAACAGGAGCAGTGCTCAGGAGCACATACTCCCTGCTGCGTCAGCTCCACTGGCTGTCAGTCTGCTACCGGGCACAATTCAAAGTGCTGGCATTGGCCTATAAAGCCCTAAATGGTTCTGGCCCAATTTACCTGTCCGAACGCATCTCCCTTATGAAACCACCAGGACTTTAAGATCGTCTGAGAGGCCCTGCTGTCGATCCCGCCTTGTCATAAGTACATCTGGTGGGGATGAGAGACAGGGCCTTCTCAGTGGTGGCCCTCGGCTGTGGAACGCCCTTCCTAGGGATATTAGTCAGCCCCTTCCCTTTTAATATTTCGAAAAAGTCAAGACTTGCTAAAATGCTCTTTTCAATTAGTACTGCAGCCAGATTAAATCTAGCTAATTTAAAAAATACCCCAAGTACAGAGGAATGGATTATTAAAATGTTTGACATAATACAAATTGACAATTTTTCTCAAAGATTAAAAGAAACAAGTAAAAACGGACTGGTCTGGTTTCAAGGACTTTTTATTTGGAACTGAAAAGATTGTATTATTGACAGACATCTTCGATGCATAATTTTCAGAAGTGACAACACTAGCTTTTGGGCTCGAAAGGACACGTTTTTTTTTCCAACGAAAATTAATATCTCAAAGACCTGGGGGTCAGTGTTTTTGTTTTTTTTTGCCTTTTTGTTTTTTTTTCTTTTTTTCCTCTCTACTCAACTATTTTTTCTTTATTTTTTTAATCTCCCCATTTCCCTCTTTATTTTTCTATTTTATCTATCTTATGTTTCCCCCCACTTTCACTGTAATTCTTTTTTTTTTTATAACCACAATAAAAGATATTTAAAAAAAAATTTGGCTTTTGAGCGTTTCAGACCAAATAACAGACATAGAGAAAAAAGGAATGACTGGGCGGCTTTTTGGATCAAAAAAAGGACACTAAACTGATACATTTAATGTTTTTATTTTTTGACCTATTACCCACCCTATGCCTCTAGAGGGGGTTTATAAATATAGTAATGTAAAAGGGTTAAATTTCCTACCCTTTTTGTCGGGGGGACCCGAAAAGTCTTTTTTGAGCCTTTGGGGTCTGTCAAGGCCAAAGTTCAAATTCGGAGGGGGGCCCAAAAACCCTGGCCCTTTACCCTTCTTGGTTGCAATCCATGGTTTAAATGGCCCCAAATCACAAAACAAAAGTTCTGGTGGTGAACATTTCAGAACTCTAAATGGCTTTCCCTTTGGTTCTTCTTTTCTGTCCAATTGAGCTAGTCCTGGTAGAAAGAGGTTGCACCCCGTTTATGGGGTCAAGTTTTACTCTTTACTTTTTTTTAAGGATGGTGGGGATTTTTTTTACGTTGACCCCTCACCTAGCATGGTGAAACACAGCCAATGGTGGCCATTTTGTGAATCAAAAATTGGAAGGTGCAGCTTTAGATGTCATAACACTCAAATTTTTTTAGGTCAGTCACTCTGTTATACTTTTTTTTGGGGATAAACCCTTTTATTATTTCACTTGATTTTTTTTTAAGGTTTTTTTTCCCTTTGACTTTTCCTATCAAGAAACTATAAAAGTAGAAAATTTAATTTAAAAAAATATATAAAAAATATCAATATAAACTAGTTAAAATAGTTTACAAATTTTAAAAAATGTAAAAAAAGAATGGTTTTTGTGTGTCCTGTGTTTTCTTTTCTATAGAATTGTTTGTGTTTTTGACTTCGTGAAAGGAGGGGGTTGTTATATTATGGCATCAGACATATGCATGTAAATGTGTTGTTTAAAAACCCGCCGGGAGTTTCTTTCTTCTTACAGGACAGGATGGGGATCCCTGAACATTGAACTCTTTTGTGTAATTTTGCGGGATCATGACTGACTATAGGTGATAGTAACTAGTATGTCAATGTGGCTTTTGACTTCGTTTGTTAGGAAGAAAAAGTATTTGTATACTTATAAAAATTTCCCCGCTCGCCTGATTTTTGGGGAAATCTGATCTGGCGGTCGCCCATCCCCAAATTTCATCCCAAAGATTACTGTGCACTCTATGGGGGCTGCCTTTGAAAAGGGTCGGAAACTACAGCTGGTCCACGGGGGGACCCGATTGCTACTGGAGAATCATACAGGGAAATAAAACCCCCTGTTGTGTCAGCTCTATTGGCTGCTGGCCCCTCCCCGAGCCCAAGTCAAAGTGCTGGTATTGCCCTATAAAGCTCTATAGGGTTCGGGCCCACTTACTTGCCCCAAACATCTACCTCTGTCCCATCTCGGCCTCATCTTTGGGGAGGCCCGTTCCTCCGCCCATTGAAAACCCATTTGGTGGGGATGGAACAGGGTTTCCCGGGGCCCAAATGTGATAAGATAAACTCCATCCCCCCTGGTTTTAAAAAAAAAAAATTAAAATCGTGGATCGGGGAAAGGTTTTTGGGCAGCAGCGAATTTGCCCCTTTAGTGGACATTGACGGGAAATTTCCCGCGGCAGATGACATTGTTTTTGTTTTATGGTTTTTTAATCTATATTTTTTAATATTATGTAATTGTTTTAATTTTATGTATATGACGATTATATTTTTTGTTTTTTGGGTGTACGCCTTGTCCATTGCGAATTAAGGGCCCCCCCTGAGCCCCCCCAGGGGGGAAAGTGAGGGGGAACAAATCCCAAAATATTGAAACTCAATTAAATATCTTTGTTTTTTTTTTCTCAGGAGACTATTCTTTTTTTTTGTAAAGTTCCATGTTCACTTAAGTAATACTTTGTGAGTTTGAGGGCACAACTATTTTAAAAACTTCTGTTGGCACTGACTCAATGGCTGAGGTAAAAGGGGAATTGTTTTGTGCAATCAAAAAAAATATATGAATGAGTTGTTTGGTTTGTTGGGACTATTTTTTTTCCCTCATTGTAGCCTTGTGAACCCCTGGTTTCCCAAGGGAAGAACTTGTTCATTCGCTGAGTCCTTGGTCATTGGGTTTGAACCATGACACTTGTTTTTCCCCACAGTGGCTCTTTGGGAGTTTTTTTACTATTTCTTGCATTTTTTTTAAAGGGCAAAAATACAGAATAATCAAGAAATCCCCCCAACACAAAATAACCCAATTACCACATTTGGGATAGAAAAAAGAATGGTGCAAAATGTAATACCGTGAAAATCTTAGACCAAAATCTAAATTCATTAAAATATGGAAAAAAAGGGGTTTTTGATGTGTCTCTTTCCTTCCACCCCCCCTCCCCCCTTTTTTTCCTTTCTTTTTTCGGGGTCTATCATGAGGATTAATGAAATTTTCACCACTTTAACTTTTTTGGCTCAAAGCTATGAATTTTAGCCGTTATAGTTTTCATATCTTTCTTCTATAATAATAAAATTGTAATAAACTTTATTTACCCGCCCCATCTCCCCAAAGGGGGCTCGGGGCCCAACATGAGGGCCAAAGGGACAATGCACAATAAAAAAACAGAATCAACAACAAAAAATTTCATCAGAATAAAATACATACGAAAATAGAATAAATAAAACAAATCTAAAAATATAAAAAAGAATGGGCAACCATATGGATGAGATAAAATGATAAAACCCCGGATGAGATAGGAATAGAAAAAAAGTAATTTAGGGGGGAAACCCAAAAAAAATGAATAGTGGGGAAGACATCAGTTTAGGTGGGGAAAAATATCCCAGAGGGAACACTCGAAATGTCGGGGATCCCCAAAAACAAATGCCCAAAAACTATTGAGCCATGACAGTTAAAATTTAAAGTAAAAATTCCACAGTTTGGGTGCACCCCCTTACTTCCTTGAAAATGTATTCTATCTTAATTTTTATATGTTGCCGGGGGCTTTCACGGGGAACTAAAAAAGGCTGATAAATGGTGGGGGTTATATGCCAATGCCTTGATATTTATTTATTACCATTAGCCTTCCATTGTTTAATAGTTTGATGTTTTGTTTGAACATGATAGTTTGTGTTATAATTATGACATTAGTTTTAAATGACTTTGTTTAATGTGATGTTGTAGTATGGGACATTCATACTATTATGTTTTTTTAAGACATTTTTTTTCTTTTTTATTTATTCCATTAAAATTTTCTTGTTAACTTTGTAAAGAAAGACTCACAACTATTTATTCAAAATTAAAAACATTTTTATTTTCCTAGCATGAAGAAATAAAAACCATAAACAGCACCCCTGAGAATCTCTCCCAAATTCCAGTGGCTTCTTTGGTTTAAAAGGAGGAAAACACACAAAGCACCTCGGGGACATATATACCCGGCTACCCCCTCCTTCCCAAAATATTTCTGAAAACCAGCGCAGTCTGAAAACAAGCTTGTTAAAAAATCTCCAAAATTTTCTTCATATTATTTTTGGGGCCCATGTTTTTCTTAAATCATGTGGTGTGTGTGTTTAAAAATTATCCTGTTTTAACCTCAGCCACTTTGCTGGAAGTGGTGCAATGGGTTAAACCCTGAGCTGCTGAATTTCTGATCAAAAGGTTTGGGAGTGGCATCAGCCCCAGCCCCAGCTTCTGCCAACTTAGCAGTTTAAAAAACATGCAAATGTGAGAGATAATAGGTACTGCTCCGGGAAGGAATAGCGCCCCAGAAGTCATCTGGCCCATGACCGCAGAGGTGTTTATGGACAACACTGTCTCTTGCTTAGAAATGGGGATGAGCACCAAACCCCCAAATTTGGGCACAACTGGGCTTAAGTGGGGAAAACGTTTTGGCTAAGAATAACCATAACATTTGAGGGGTTTCTCAGCAAAAACCGGTCACCTGCTCTCATGACAGCTTCTCAAAGGTTTCAGTAAGTCGACAACCCAAATACAGTATATTTTCAAATTAAAGTCCTTGTACTTTTAATCAATATTTCCCTTTTTAAAAGTATTTATATTGTGCCTATTAGCTTCATTCTCAATAAATTCTCCTAGTCCTTAGAAATGCCATTATTTGGCTAAATCTGTTTGACATGATTCCCCCCACTTTCCCATTTTTCTTTTAATTAGTTTTAAGTTTAGGGGGTTTTTTTGCTGTTTATTGTAAAGCAATTACGTGAGGGCCCTATATAAATAAAATGCTGATATGATTAAGTGGGATTTTCCTGACAGATTCAGGAAGCCGTTCCTCTTTATCCTTGGAAATTGTAAAACAAAACTTTTTAATGTTTTGCACTATCAGAGGGCCTTCCCTTTTTCATTCCATTTTCCAGAAAAAAGTAAACCCGTATAACTAATCCAGGAATTTTAAAAAAAGCAGAAATAAAAGGCTATCAGACTCCCTTTTAAGAGCCCCCACCCATTTCCATCATATGTTTCCTAGTATGATGATCCCAATGAAAAACTGTCCTGCACTAATTTGTCATTCTCCTGTATATCTCTTTGTTTGCTAATATCATGGCCCATACCTCTGTCTTCCTTGGTTGCCTCCCCATTTCCCCCTTCCCACCTTCCCCACCACCCTCTTCTCAGTTGCCCCCCCTTTGATTTGGGCATCATCCTTTGCTTGCTCTCTTGCTTCTCACTGGCCAGGAAAGGGGGTGTTTTGAAAAAAAAAGGAGATACCTAGAAAATACCCCAGTCATGTGGGTCTGATAATGGGTTTTTAGCTGCATCCTGGGGTTTCTTTAAATCAAAGTTATATCCATTCTCCATCTGTCCTTTGGCATCAAATTCCCTGGATACAGGTGTCCCACATTATGCTGTAATCCAACCCACAGTCATGGCCCAAGACTATGGAAAAATTTTCCCCTTTTGGTTTTCAGCCCCTGGAAACCTCACTCACAGCAGAGGGATCAGAAGATAGGATTTTCCCAAATTTATCAAGGAAGGAAGGAAAAGGGGAAAAGAAAAAAGAGCAGGGGGTGAGGACCTTGGCTGTGGACTGCTTTTCACCCCGAAGGACCTTTCTTTTTCTTTGGCACCTGCCTCAACCACAGCCTCTGCCAGATGGATTGTCCATCCTGCCCAAAGGGGGAAAAAAGATGTCGTGCCCTCTTTGGGCCAAAAAGTTAAGAGCCTTTTCCTTGGGTGAAAAAAATGTGGGGAAACCCCGCCCCTCTTGCCAAAAAAGGTCAATAGTTCTTCCCCCGGGGGAAACCAGTCTTGCCTCTCGTGGCAAAAAGGACAGAAAATGCTTCCTTTTAAATCAGAACCCCTCAGCCCTTCACGTAACAAGGAAAAGTGTTCTTTCTTTGGGAAAAATAAGTGATGCCTATTGCCAAAATGGCATACAACAGGTAGTGGAGGCCGTGGTTATTCCCAAAAAAAATCCATGAAAGTTAAACCTGTGGTGTGGAGAACCCCTGTATATTGCCCAACAAAGGGTGCAACATGACTCTTTGGCTGATTTGCCGACCCATTTGTATCTGAGAAATCACTTCGAGACAAAATCCCAAAAGGGCAAAGAAATTTCATGAGCTCAATATTACCCCTCTGGCATGAGAAAAAAGTTATGAAAGAAATGATTGAAGAAATTGTAAGAAATGCACTTTGAGTATTTCCGCATCTAAAACGCCAACCAGGGAAATGGATTTCTTTTTAGAACTGGGGGCCCGGATTTTCTTAAAGGGTTTATTTGGTGAAGGGGCCCCTCCTTCTCTCTCCCACCCCCCCGCTCCCCTTGCCAATAAGATTATGGGAAGCCCTAAACTCGCTCCTTCTTAGGTGGGAAATTAAAAAAAAGGTTTTCTCGAGAATTAAAAAGGGGGGCACTTTTATGAAGTGCCCTCCTTTGATTTCCAGCCCTCCTTTTAATTTTTTCCCGGGTTCCCCTCCTGCCTGCCAGGATCTAAAGCATCAAAAGTATTGGGGGGAGAAACCAAACCCCCAATGTATAATAGAATGAATGCTACTGAAAGGCCTAATATTATGTAATCCAAATGGTCATAGCCTATTATTTATATCCATAAAAAAGGGGTGGGGAAAAACAAAGTTTTCGTTCCCCCCAACTCGAAAGGTTTTTCTGAGCCGAAAGGCCCCAAGCTTTTGCCTGGGGAATACATATTTGGGGGGATTGTAGAATTTCTTGACCCGGGGATTCTGGAAAATCCCCTAGAGGTGAAAAAATGTTGGGGTTTTTGGGTTTTTCCCGGCTCAAGGAAGAGGATTTTTACGTTGAGGAGGCCCCGTCAAATACTGGTTTTTCTTTTAAACCCCTTGTTTTTATCATTAGATTATAAGTGGGTATATGACCACCCTGGGAAACGGGGCCCCGCTCCTCAGGATCGGGTGAGAGAGAGGCAGCGGGGGGCGGGGGGGCCCCTTTCCCCCTTTTTTTTTGCTGTTTTCCAAGAATAGAATACCTCCCTCCTCCCTCCCCTATTTGGAGAGCCCCATCTAGAATTCAGTTTTTTTTCGTTTTGGCCCAACCCCGAAATCCCAACCAATTTACCAGCTGTTAGGATTTCTGGGAGTTGTAGGGCCAAAAAATCTGGAATGCGCATGCGCTGGCATCGAACTACTAACGAATTTCGTTGTTATTCGTTAATTTTTTGAAATTTTGGAAATTTTTTGTAAAACTTTCTATTACTAATCAACCCCATTTGATTTTAGAATCACGATTTTGGTTCAAACCATCTTCATTCTCATTTAAAAAAAGGTTTTTTAAAAGTTACCACGGTCTTCTGCAATGCTCCCGGGAGAATACAAAACACACGCTTTTTAAATAATAAACACAATAAAAATTTCCAATTTAACAACTTTGAGACTTGCATATAGTGGATATGGTGCTGGTACTATTTTTATTTCATGGGGTTTTTAAAATAATGCTAGTTGTAAGTTTTGTGCAAAGGGTGTAGATTTATGTAATTTTAAAGGGAAAACTGACTTGTAAAACTCTAACTGAGCACAGAAGGGGCATGACTATGAATATATATACAATTATTTTTCCAAACATATCAGCACAGATTTGTGAACATTGGCTGTACATTTCAGAGGCAAGGGACAAATGTTCCTTGGACAGAACTTTAAAACATTGTTTAAAATGAACTGCCATGCCCCTTTAAAATTTTAACCCAAACTTCCTCTCCTTGGATGGTTTGATATTGGGGATAAAAGGGAAATTTTTTGGTTCTTTTGGTAAGTCTAAATTGTTGCGGGGGATGGGGAATCCCCCTGCTCGCCAAACCAGAATGCAACATAAATGAAGTAAAAATCGGCCACAACAATTTTCTGATTACAGGAACAAAGGGGTTTGGGTGCCATGCATGGGGTTTTGATAAATCGATCAGCCCATGCTGACCGATTTAAGAAAGTCCCAAAAGGGGGGGCCCCCGGCCTACTGGGGAAACCCAAAATGGACCCCGAAACCGCCGCCCCTCTGCGGGCAGGGGGGGGCAGAAACCAGATCCCGAGCCTTTCCAACTGCCAACCCAAAATTTGCAACAATAAAACCCA
>JARBWK010003043.1:0-13419 GCA_030556195.1 Anolis apletophallus | reverse complement strand
GTGGCCTCTGTCTATGGAATGCGCTTCCAAGCAAAATACGATCGACCCCATCCCTTCTGGCTTTGAGGAAGAAAGTAAGATCGTGGTTGTGGGACCAGGCCTTTGCACAGTAACTCAATGCAGCACTTTACCAGGAATGGACTGATACGATGACGGACATGAGAATATATGGCTTTTAGCTATTGACTGAATATTGACTTGATGTAGACGGAATATTTTTAATGTAATTTGATTGTTGCTAATTTGTTTAATTGTTGATGTTTTAACTTGCTTGTATTTGTGATTTTATATTGTGTATTGTTGCCGGCATCCAATTGCTGCCTTGTTAGCCACCCTGGCGGGTTGAGAAGGGCGGAGTAAAAATACTGTAAATAAATAAATAAATAAACAAACCCCCCAGAATTCAATGGCCGAGCGAACAAAAGTCTGGACAAGACTGTATCAAAATACTCCAACTAAACAGACTAGCTTGATAACATTTTTGAAGTCCCTTGCCCTGGATTCTGAGATAAATAGGGTTGCAATCTTTAATTGATTAATTGGGGTGATTAATCAACAGAAGCGTTAGTTGGAAATGGAAGCTTCAATTGCGGAGACGTTGCCCTCAGTTAATTGATGGGACAGATAGCAAGGACGCAAGCAGCATCTCTTTCAAACTTGATATTTTGCAAGCCCCGGTGTCCGTTGATGGCGTTGGGGAAAACTTTCAGCTGACTTCTGCTTTTGGTGGATATCCAAAAGGGGAGCAGAAAAGCCGAAACTTTTAGCCTTTTTTGATGTTGTTGCAACAAACGTAAGGGGATTTTGTCGTCAAGGGCACCTTCTTTGAGATTTAGCAAAACTAATATCAGTAGAATTAATGATTTAATCAATTCATCTCATAAAAGCAGCTAATCCATTCAGAGATAGTCGAAGACCCATAAACTGATGAGCTTGCTACATCTGATGGCCTTACAGATATGTCCTTTGTGTTTCCTTTCTGCCTAGAGATTGAGAACATCCAAATGGCGATTTGGGAGCCATTCTAAGTCTCATGAAAGTTAAGCACAGGGTTGAAGCTTTCCAACTGAAACCAATTGGAGTGTGCAATTAAGTGCTGGGTATGACCTACAGCAGTGTTTCCCAACCACTGTGCTGTGGCACACTAGTGTGCCGTGAGCGATCATCAGGTGTGCCGTGGGAAATTGGAACCTCCAAGACACTTTCTTCCCCCTCCTGCCGAACACTTTTTCTTCTCCGCTCGGGCTCCCTTCTTCCCAGCCTCGCTCTGCTCGCTTTGCTCATACTGCCACTTCAGTTTTCAGGAGGGGAGGGGGGAGGGAAGAAGACATGACCCGTGTGGGCGCTACTGCACAGACTTGCCCCACGTCTTCCTTCCTCCCCCCTCCCCTCCTGAACACGCTCACGCTGCCCCCTCAGATCAAAATGGCGGCAGCGTGAGCAAAGCGAGCAGAGCGAGGCTGGGAAGAAGGGAGCCCGAGTGGAGAAGAAAAAGTGTTCGGCAGGAGGGGGAAGAAAGGGTCTTGGAGTTTCCCATTTCCCACGGCACACCTGAGGAACGCTCATGGCACACTAGTGTGCCGCGGCACACTGGTTGGGAAACACTGGTGTAGATTGTGAGCCCTCTGGGACTGGTGGCATACACTATCCAATAATAAATAAATAAATAAATATGGGCCACATTATTTTCTAAAGGCAGGTATTGTTTTGTAGAGCAGTGTTTCCCAACCAGTGTGCCGTGAGCAATCATCAGGTGTGCCGTGGGCGCAGTAACGCCCGCACGAGTCAGGTCTTCCTCCCTCCCCCCTCCCCTCCTGAACACGCTCACGCTGCCCCCTCGGATCAAAAGCGAGCAGAGCGAGGCTGGGAAGAAGGGAGCCTGAGTGGAGAAGAAAAAGTAAGTGTTCGGCAGGAGGGGGAAAAAAGGGTGCGAAGGGGAAGGGGGAGGAAGAGGTCTCTGTCAAAAGCTGGCATGGGCAAACTTGGACCTTCCAGGTGTTTTGGACTCCAACTCTCACCAATCCCAGCAGCCTCAGGCCCTCCCCCCCCCCCTCAGCCACTTAAGCAGGAAAGGGCCTCAGGCTGTTAGGAATGGTGGGAGTTGGAGTCCAAAGCACCCAGAGGGCCGAAGTTTTTCCATGCCTGTTTGAGGGACCTTAAAGTGGTGAGCCTCCTTCCAACATTGTGATTCTGGATAGAAAACAAACAACAACATAAGATAACATTGTTTGAGTCCACAGTGCTCTCTGGGTGTAGGTGAACTACAACTTCCAAACTCAAGGTCAATTCCCAAGCAAACCCTTTCAGTACTTTCTGTTGGTATTGAGAGTTCAATATGCCAAGTTTGGTTCAATTCCATTGTTGCAAGAGTTCCGGATGCTCTTTGATTGTGTTTTAACTATAAATTCCAGAAACTACTGTGTTAGAGTGTCATTTTGTGCCATTTTGGTTGGTGGTGTGCCCCAGGATTTTGTAAATGTAAAAAGTGTGCCGCGGCTCAAAAAAGGTTGGGAAACACTGACCTACAGAACCTTATAAAGCTTTGGTATAGACCACTGATTCTCAAAGTGGGCGGTACCACCCCCTGGTGGGTGGAGAGGTGATCCAAGGGGGCGGTGGGAGGCTCAGGGAATTTGGGGGGCAGTGAACCCCTTTAAGGGGCGGTGAACAATTAGCCATTTAGGAGGGCTCGCGGCCCTCTTCTTTGGCCCCACCCCCTTTGCTTTGACCCCCACACGCAGTGCAGTGCAAAGGCTGCAGTGCAAAGGCCTCCACGTCCTCTGGCAGAGCCTCCCCACCACAGCGGAATAAAGCGCAGCCTTCCCTGGCAGAGGCAATTCATTCCAAACCCCTCCAGTATTTTCTGTTGGTCATGGGGGTTCATTGTGCCAAGTTTGGCTCAATTCCATTGTTGGTGGAATTCAAAATGCTCTTTGATTGTAGGTAAACCATAAATCCCAGTAACTACAACTCCCAAATGAGAAGGGCTATTTTCTCAAAACTCCACCAGTGTTAAAATTTGGGCATATTGAGTATTCGTGCCAAGTTTGGTCCAGATCCACCATTGTTTGAGTCCACAGTGCTCTCTGGATGTAGGTGAACTACAACTCCAAAACTCAAGGTCAGTGCTCACCAAATGCTTCCAGTATTTTCTGTTGGTCATGGGAGTTCTGTGTGCCAAGTTTGGTTCAATTCGATCATTAGTGGAGTTTGGTCCAGATCCATAGTTGCTTGGGTTCTCAGTTCTCTCCGGATGTAGGTGAACTACATCTCCCCTAAATCACTGCCAGTTCCTCCCAAAGCCCCTCCAATATTTTCTGTTGTTCATGTGGGTTCTCTGTGCCAAGTTTGGTCCAGTTCTGTAATTTGTGGGGGTTTCAGTGGTCTCTGGAAATCAGAGCTGAATCGATTGAAGGTACTGCAAATCCCATCACCCGTTGTCCATACTCCCCCAAACATATTGTTTTTGTGATTAATCACTACGCTTTAATTACGTTCAATTTGTAACAATGAAAAAACATCCTGCATGTTAGATATCTGGATTAGAATTCGTAAGAGTAGCAAAATTATTTATGAAGTAGCAACGAAAATATGGTTGGGGGTCACCACAATATGAAGAACCTTATTTAGGGGTCACGGCATTAGAAAGGTTGAGAACCACTGCATTAATACATATATCTTTCTGTTTAATTGCTATCAAATTAAAAATAATAATTTCTAGATGAGCGGTGAGTAAATTTTTTTTCTGGAAAGGGGGCGGTAAGCCAAAAAAGTTTGGGAACCACTGGTATAGACTGAAAGACCAAACTGCTGTTATGTCAACTTCAATTTATGGGGACCTCATAAATAAGAGACCTACAGGTCACCACCAATTATCCTGTTGAGGACTGACAGGATAGGTTTCCTAAAGGGAGTTTCTCCATTTCCACTGTGAGCTTCCTCTTTTGCTGCTGCCTTCTTTTGACTAAGTCAACATTGCCATTGAAATATAACGCCGCCTGAGCTCTGCGAGTGCAGCATTTTTTCGAATGAAGCAGAGAGTGTTTGAGAATCAGGACATCCATAGGGATACCAAGGTACTTGCTTATAAAGCTAATGCCTTTCCAACCCTGCTATATGCCTGCAAAGTCAGGACCAGAGTCGTATAGGAAGCCCGATGTTCAATTGGGAGCCAGTGGAGATGTTGTAACTGGACAAGGTTTTCCCTGAATGCACTGGGAATGCGGCGCAGCTGGCTGGGTGTCAGCTGCATAAGATCTCTACTGACCAGAAGGTCATGAGTTCGAAGCCTGCCCGGGTCGGGGTGAGCTCTCGACCAATTGTGTAGCTCATTGTCGACCTTTGAAACCCGAAAGACAGTTGCATCTGTCAAGTAGGAAATGTAGGTGCCACTTAGTGGGGAGGCTAAATTTAACTCATTTATGGGGCCATAAAATCTCCAGGAAGTACACAAAATAGAATGAAGGAATGCGACTGCTCCCCCTGGTGGCCAGAAGCTGGAATGTTAAATTGCCTCTGAGTGTCTGTCTATATATGTTGTATGTCAATGGCATTGAATGTTTGCCTGTATATGTGCATTGTGAACTGCCCTGAGTCCCCTGCAGGGTGAGAAGGGCAGAATATAAATGATGTTAAATAAATAAATAAATGCACATGTCTAGTGGAGGCCTGAGGAATGTACAATGCATTTGGTTCATCAAAGTAACTTTTCTACTTAGCAAAATACACATAAAGTTACATTAGCAATGCATCTACATTACAGACTCAATGCAGTTTGAAACCACTTTAATTATCGTGGCTCAATGCTACAGAATCGTAGGAGCTGTAGTTTAATGAGGGACAAGCACTAAAGAACTATGATTCCATAGCTTTGAGCCACTGCACTAAAAGTGGTGTCAAACTGCATTATTTCTCCACTGTAGATTGACCCTAAGGAAAAGATGAGATGGGAGTCCGGTGTAATTTTTTAAATAAAAAAAATATCACAGAATGTTCTAGAAGAGCACATTCATTGGATTGCCTTTTTTTTTTAACAAAGGCATGTTTATTTAATAATTGTGAAGCATGTATTTTTTTCATTGAATTGTGAAGCGTGGTTATAGTAATGAGCAAATTTCAGATTTGCAGCCATTAGCCATGCATTTTAATGATCTGCTTTTACAAACTTGAGATACAGCAGGTTTAATTTTATTTGAAGACTTTTGCTAGCAGGCTGGATTCAGAAGAAAATGAATGGGGGAAAAGGAGGGGGGAAACCAAGCGGATTGGTGACAGCTGTGGGGAATTATTGAGATATGGAATGGAATAAGGCGAATGGAATAAAATCACATAACCGTTATGAGCATGCAAATAAGTTCTAAATGGATACGTATTTCTGAATGTCATTAAACAATAACGTTTTCTTACTTTATTTCCTTGAATTTCTACTAAATAAGCAAAAGGATCCTTGGGGGTTGGCTTGTTACTAAGGGTGCATCTATTGTTGTAGTTGAGCCTGAGGCTCGTACTACTCCTGGTAGTAGAGAACTGGGTGGGGCTGATTCTTCAGCGACTAACAGTAGTATGAAGTTGGGTGGGGCTGATGATAGCCATTCTATTCATCAGAGAGGAAGCAAAAGGCTTACTCGTGAACAAAGCAAGGAGGATATCTCCCAGTGTAAAAAGATAAGGCAAATACTTACAGAGCCCACTGATGATGAATCTTTTGAGGGCTTCCCTGGGGAGGATGGGAGTCAGAGTGAGGGAGATACTTCAGATGAAGAACCAGAGATGGATTGGGCTAGGGTGCGGGAAGTTCAGGCTGTTTGTGAGGAACCCACAAGCAGTGACACCTTTTTGGGGTTCTCTGGCGACAATGAATGGCCCTTGGGTTATCCTGATGACTGCTGGGGAGAACTAAGTCTTGACAGGAGATGGAGGACATGGAGGGGTGGTCAAGAGTCTGCAGCTGCTGAGGCAACAGCAGCTGAGTTTGCTAATGACGGGCCGTTGTCAAGCTCGGGTGGGTCCGAGATGGGAGACTAATAAAATGCGGGCTTTTGGGCACTTCACCTTGCGGCTGGCAAGGTGTTGCGTTTGGGACTTGTGACTCTGAATTGCTGTATCCTGCATCCTGTGAATCTTGATTCCTGTACGGAGTAACTCTCTGCTGCCTGTACCACGTTTGACGTGGTTTGAATTCCTTTGAACTACTCTCCTGTCTGGACCTTGGTTTGCCTCCTCCCTCTGCTTGATTCGGTTTCCTTGACTACGCTTGCTGCTCAACCCTTAAGGACAGCCCACCAGTGACGACCCAGGACTTCTCTTTGACTTCGCTTTTGTTCCTGCTCCGTTTGTGTTTTTCCCTGTTTGTTATTCTCATCATCTTGCTAACACGCATTTTACCAGGTTAAAGTGCACGTTATTTACAAAGACTGTTTATTTTATACCGGTTAGGCTGTTTTTTTAGTTCTTTTTCACTGACTTTCAAGTGCTTTTTGTTCTTTTGAGTGCTTTTAAGTAGAGACTGTGTGGACAATAAACTCTTTTGTTAACTCTTTACTGGGTCTGGCTCTTTAAGAGGTGTCTGCTCCGACATCTATACTGTAGAATGAATGCTGTTCGATGCTACTTACCATGGCTCAATGCTATGGGATCCTGGAAGTTGTAATTTGGTGAGGCATTAAGCACTCTTTGGTAGAGAATGCTAAAGACCTACAACTTCCCAGAAGTTGTAAAAATACAATTTCTGGGAATCCATAGCATTTAGTTATACTGGTTAAAGTGGTGCCAAACAGTGTCAATTCTACAGTATAGATGCACCCATTGAGATAATTTGGCAATTGGTAGGGGTTAGAGGTTTTTTCTAGTTTGCTCCTTGTTCTAGCAAAATATTTCATGTGCCTATGGCCAAAAATATGTTGACATCCCCAATGTCACTAAAAGCATAGAGTATGTGTTTGAAATCCAGGAGCCCAGGGGTTGCACCCCAGACCTGGAGCCACCTATGACCACAACACCACACAAGAGTCCAGAGTATAAGCATAAACATAAGCAGTTTATGTAAAAACATCAAATATAGGGGGGGAAACAGGAATAAAGAAAGGAGTGGAATAATAAAAATAATAATGAAAAGCTTTAGCAATAGGTGATAACCACAAAGGAATCCAAATGTTTCATAAAAATCCAGTCCAGGAATAGCCAAAAATCACAAGTACAGCATAAATCTATGAGCAAAAAACTTGAGCAAGGATCATAAAACAAGAATATAGAAAACTTCCAAGATACTTGAATCCAAGACTTGATATGACAAGAGGCTCAGGCCTTGCGTCTAACTCTGAAGACAACGTTGCCTGAATTAAGAACATAAGAACATAAGAACATAAGAAGAGCCATGCTGAATCGGGCCTCAGCCCATCTAGTCCAGCATTCTGTATCACACAGTGGCCCACCAGTTGTACACGGGGATCTCTAGCAGAAAGGAGGGCAGAACCCTCACCTGCTCCCGACCCCCCACAACCAGTACCCAGGGAAATCCTGCCTGCCTCAATCAACACAGAGGTGGCACTTGGATGTCCATTTCAGTAGCTATTGATTCCCTTGGTATCCATGAATCTGTCTAATCCTGCCTTGAAGCTGTCCAGGCTGACCGCTGTCACAACCTCCTCTGGAAGTGAGTTCCATAACCCAATAACCCTCTGGGTGAAGAAATATTTCCTTTTATTAGTCCTAACTTTCCTACCTTGGAGCTTTAGGGAGTGCCCCCTAGTCCTAGTGTTGTGTGACAGAGAAAATATTTTTCTTTATTCACCTTTTCTATCCCATGCATGATTTTATACACTTCGATCAAGTCACCTCTTAAACGCCGTCTTTCAAGGCTGAAAAGACCAAGGCATTGCAACCTGGTTTCGTAAGGGAGCCGCTCCATCCCATGGATCATTTTTGTTGCCCTTCTTGTACCTTTTCCAGTTCCGTTATATCCTTCTTGAGGTGCGGAGACCAGAATTGTACACAGTACTCCAGATGTGGCCTCACCATAGATTTGTAGAGAGGCAATACAACATTTGCCGACCTATTTTCGATTCCCTTCCTGATCATGCCAAGCATAGAATTTGCTTTTTTCACTGCTGCTGTGCACTGGGTTGACATCTTCATTGAGCTGTCCACCAAAACCCCAAGATCCCTTTCCCTTTAATTTTAAGGTGAATAACTGGCTGTTAATAAGCAATCATGAAGTCATGTTGTTTCCCATAAATTTTCTCTATCTCTTTCCCATGCAATCTCACTCACCTATGAAGCTGATTCTCAGCTCTGAACTGTAAATGGAGACTTTTGCTTATCTCCATAATGCCAGGTGGTTTACCTTGAGGGTTTCTGTTTCATTTAATTCTTCTTCACTCAACCCCTTATCTAATGGTGCTGTTTCAGGCTCCTGTGACTGACCTTGAAGCTTGGCACTGTCTGAGAGAATTTCATTCCCCTAGCCTGAATCTTCAACACTTCAACACTGGCCTGAATCTGCATCATTTTGAACTCCAGGAAATCCTATAAACCCTTCTGAATCATCATGAACCCACCAGTCCCTGGCTGCTGAGATACAACAGCGAGCAAAACAGTGGGTAGAAACTGTATCAAACATGCAACAACAACAAAGAAACAGGAATGGTATCACTGTATCAAATTTATATAATCTCAATGAAGTAGAATATAATTCTGGGTAATTTGTAGGTATATAACCATCAATTTTCAAAACACAATAGGCATGGTATAGCAAGTGCACAAATTACAGAGCATATACACAATAATATTCAGCGAAGTGCACTGAAACTGTAGTAGCCCTGAATAGGGATATTTAAAGTCAAACAATAAGTAACAACGATGGTTGATCTCGACGAACAGCCAAAGGTAAATATAGTCTCTAATCAAAACAATAGATAATCCCAAATGGGTGAAAATAGTAGTTCAAACCACGAATTGCGGACTAGCGGAACTCAAGCCGCTCAAAGGAGGCAAACGCTGGGAAGTGAACAGGGTGCGTTGTTTGAACAGCAAGCGTTGGGGTGTGCCACAGCATGTAGCCAAGCCGACGACTGCTAGCTCAATCTCCGATGTCAGCTGATTGGGTCGTTTCGAAAAAAAAGCCTTCATCAGGGCCTGGTTTAATCCATGTAAAGACGTCCTAAAATATTCTGGTTCTTAAATAATAATAATAATAATAATAGGAAGAATAGCAATGATAATATTATTATAACATCTAAATATAACCCTGTTATTACGGTAGCATAGTAGTAAACAAGGAGGTAGCATAGTCACCATTGTGGAATCAAATAGAGCATGGAGGGATCGTCTTGGCTTCCAAATGGATAGAGGTGAGTAAAAGCCTTAGCGCACAGGTTTAAGAAGCTCAGAGTGCCATCCTAGAGACGTGCCCTGCCCAGCGCAGCTGTGTTCCTAATAGCATGGCCTCAATGCTGGTGATCCTTGCTTGCTCAAGGACAGCAACATTCGATACATAGTGGGTCCAGTGTATATTTAGGATTGTGCGAAGACAGCGCTGATGAAAGCGTTCGAGGAGTCGTAGGTGTTGGCGATAGGTGACCCATGTTTCAGACCCATAAAGGAGAATAGACAGTATGATAGCTCTGTACACACTGATTTTGGTGCTTTGCCTCAGGTGTTTGTTGCTCCAGACTCTTTTGTGGAGCCTTCCGAATGCACTCTATGCCTTTGGTAATCTGTGATCTATCTTTTTATCAATCTTGGCGTCTGAAGAGATGATGCTTCCCAGGGAGGTGAACTGCTGAACGGGCTTGAGCACAGATTCGCCTATGCTGACGTGGGGATGATGGTGTTCTTCCTGTGGTGCGGGCTGGTAGAGGACTTCTGTTTTCTTCAGGCTGATTTCCAGCCCAAGCAGCTCTGCAGCTGCTGCAAAGCAGGATGTTAGGCACTGCAGAGCTGCTTCTGAATGTGCGACAAGGGCAGCATTGTCGGCAAAAAGCAGCTCACGGATTAGATAGTTTGGAGTCTTAGTGCGAGCCCTCAGAGGGCTTAAGTTGAACAAGCTACCATCAGTATGATAGCGTATACAGTATATATGCCGTCTTCTTCTTCTTCTTCTTCGAGGTCTGCCATAGCCCTTTGGAGAATCATGCTGAGGAAGATTGTAAGTAGGGTTGGTGCAAGAACACAACATTGTTTCACTCCATTGGTTATGAGAAAGGGCTCCAAGAGAGCATCTCCGTATCTGACTTGACCGCGCTGGCCCTCACGTAACAGGATAATCATTTTGAGGAATTTGGGGGGACATCCTAGATGTTCCAGGATCTGCCACAGACCTTTTATATATGTCCCAAATATAAATACTGAAGCACAATAGGGGTGAAGTGAGCAAATTACTTCCTCCACCTTCATCTGACTTATAATGCCCTTTCTCTGTCTCATTCCATCCTTTTTCTCTCCATTCTGTTTTTCTATCAGGCTGCATCCAGGAAGTGCTGCAACATTTAATACAAATAATCTTTGGCTTTTATGGCTCTGGTAATTTGATTTCCCCGAGTCTGTCTTCTTTTGGTGGCTTGGAGTCTGCCTTTCAAAGTATTTTTTTTTCTAAAAATGTATATAGACAAGACAGATCTCTCATCGTCTGGGAAAACAACATGGTCTGATGAGATGTCCTTTCTAGTGATTTTAAGTGATGAGCAACTTGCCTTGTGCAGCTTCCTGGAAAATGAGATGATCCTTAAATCAAAGATCTGAGAAAGAAGTCTAAAAACGCAGCAGCCGACAACTTTCAACTGATAAGCAATGTACTTGTATGCTGAATACATAAAATTAGTAAGTAAACCAACTATGTTTTTTTTTAAAAAAACGAAGACTACTTATTTTTGTCTTTTGAGAGCTGATGACGCCCCTCTTTCGAGAAGTCACGCCGAACGAATCTCGAAGAGAAACAACAATACAGAAAGGACCGCAACTTGGAAACAACATCACCCAAGGAGACTTTCTGCAGTGCTTTCTGCAACTGGACTTGCCTATCTCGGATTGGCCTGTTTAGTCATCAATGCTTGCACAGCTGGTGCGGAGTTATGGGCTTGAGTGTCACCAGTACGCTGATGACACCCAGCTCATTCTGAGGGTGGAGGACAGGTCCGGCCCTGTCCCCGATAATTTCCAATGCTGCCTCGAAGCCGTTACTGGATGGCTGCGAGCCAGTAGGTTGAGGGTGAATCCGGCGAAGACGGAGATCTTGTGGCCGGGTCGCCCGGGCGGTAGGGATGTCCAGCTTCCGACCCTGGACGGTGCGGCGTTATGCCCATCGTCTTCCGTGAAGAGCTTGGGTGTCCATCTGGACTCCCAGCTGACCATGGAGACCCAGGTCTCTATGGTCAGCAAGATCGCCTTCTTTCATCTCCGACAGGCAGGGTGGCTGGCCCCCTACTTGTCCCGGACTGACTTGGCCACGGTGATCCAAGCCACGGTCATCTCGAGGCTAGATTACTGTAACGCTCTTTACGTTGGCCTTCCTCTGTCGGTGACCCAGAAGCTCAGGCTGGTGCAGAACACTGCCGCCTGGCTCCTGTCTGGTTCCCCAGCAGGATGCCACATAACACCTATTTTGCAGGATCTGCACTGGCTGCCTATTGAGCACCGGATCACCTTCAAAGTGTTGGTCCTTACCTTCAAGGCCTTACACGGTCTGGGGCCAGCATATCTGAGGACCGTCTCACCCCCATACTACCCTCCGAGATCACTCCGCTCGGAGGATTCCAATCTCCTAGCTGTCCCTCCGCCAAAGTGGCAAAAGGACTGCCACCCACCGAAGGGCTTTTTCGGTTATAGCACCGATATTGTGGAACGCCCTTCCGGCAGCTACACGGGCCATTCACGAGTTACTCCCGTTTAGGCGGGCGTGTAAGACCCACCTCTTCCGACTTGCTTTTCAGGGGCAGGCCCTATGGGACCCCTTGGTTGGGAATCCCCCCCCCCCCCCCCAAGCTGTGCAAATAAGCCCAGACTGCCCTCAATTTTAAATCTGTACAGTGTGGTTTTAATGATGTTTTTTTCTTGCATTTTTTATCTTGTATTTTATGCTGTGTTTTAGATTGTCTGTGCGTTTCGTGTATTGTTTGCTCTCTGGCTGTGAGCCGCCCCGAGCCTCTTTGGGAGTGGCGGCATAGAAGCCGAATAAATAAATAAATAAATAAATAAATAAATAAATGCGCTTGTAGAAAGCGTGGGATGAGTCCTTCCTGAATCTTCATTCGCGAAGAAAAGCCAAGAGAAGACATGTACGCACTTAAGGAGACAGACTGGAGATGGGAACCTAGCTTAAAATAGAAATCATTCATTTTTCCTTATATATATTCAAGCCATGGATGGTTGAATCCGTGGTTGCAAAATCCATGGATACAGGGCAGATTGTGTGTACAAACTTGTGTGCAGAGTTTACTCTTGCTAGATAAAGGCTCAATGTAGAAGAAATGCATTTCCAGCTGAATCAAAAAAGGAGCCATGTTATTTATGTGACTCTAAAAGGCTTTGAGCGGCACCTAATGAATTGAGTCTCACCTCGCGGCCCATTGGCAGGCATCCAATGGGGATGATTTACAAGGGCCGCAGTCCTGATCAATGTGGTAAAAACGTTCTGCGCGATCTCTTTCCTTACACAACTGGATATAAATCACAATTTATCATTGGGGGAGGGGAGATTTGTGAACTTACATTATCTGTGTGGCCTCTCCATATCTTCAAGGCACACCTGCCCCTTTCCCCCGAAAGGATGGTGACTTCTTTATCAGCCAGACCCTCCAAAGAGGATGGGCTGACGGGCATTGCGCTCCATGTCAGTGGAAAATGGATTCCCTCTGCCCCGCTATCCGTCTTCTCAAAGGAACCATTAGATGAGTTAAAGGTGCCTGGAAGCAAGGAATTGTCCTTGAAGGGGGTTTCCTCGAATGGGTTTTCAGCATTAATAATGGAGGCCCATTAATAATGGAGACCCATTGGAGGGCCATTGCTCAGGCAAAGCATTTCTGACTCACTGATGGCTAGTGGCGCATCCGCAGAAACTTGGGTGTTCACCTTAAAACCCATGAGGAGCACCACAATCCAAGAAATTGTGTACTCTTTATTTATTTATTTATTCATTCATTTGTTTGTTTGTTTATTTATTTACAGCATTTATTTGCTGCCCTTCTCACCCCAAAGAGCGGTTTATAAGTTGTAAAAACAATATATTATTAGCATAGCACAATATTAGCAACACACATTCCCATATTGTACTACGCCACTATACTGTGATATTATTAGTAATATTACATGTACTATAGAATATTCAATTCTTATATTGTATTATTGGTAGTATTATGTAGTATTATGACAAGTCAAATCCTTTAAATACCTAGGAATTTTCTTTTCCGAATCAGCCACCTGGAAACA
>JARBWK010003042.1:0-13421 GCA_030556195.1 Anolis apletophallus | reverse complement strand
AAGAGACTCATGTGACAAATCTATACCTACATGTCCAGAAACGCTCCTTTGCTGATGTGCAGCGTTATGGATATGATACTGACAGGACTTATTTAACTGAAGGCCAGAAGATTATAGCAATTGCAGGCCCTTGGATAGGGGTGGCTTGGAATATAAAACAGTTACGTGTGTTATCTCATGACTTGGAGGCTTTGGCCAATGACACCCATGAGGGCTTGTCAATTTTACAGGAAGAAGTGAATTCTCTGGCAAGAATGGAAATGCAGCAAAAGCTGGCGTTGGACTATCTTCTCTCAAAAGAAGGCGGTCTTTGTGTGTGGTTAAACCAAACTTGCTGTCATTTCGTGAATAAGACTGGCGAGATAGAGTTGGATCTGAGTAGAATTCAGGGTGCTGCAAAAGAAATACAGAAGACTTATTCAGATCCAAGTGATTTTTGGAATACAGTGTTGAGCTGGCTGCCAAACTTACATTGGTTACGTTCTCTTGTGATGATAATCATTGTGGTGATCTGTTCAGTATTGATCATAATGTGCTGTCTGCCTATCATGCTCAGGTGTTGTGCTACGGCAGTACAGAGTTCCTTGGAGACAGTAAAAGGTGTGCATACTGTCAAAACTAGAAAACCCGGGGTCTTACGAGACTGGAGGGTTGATTGGTCTAAATAGGTGTTCCAGATGTTGGTGTAGGAAACCCCTTGCGATGGGTTTCCCACAAAAGAGAAATTCTGGAATGAAGCAGGTTTGGTACTTTTCCAAGCAAAAAGTACAGTCAGAGAGTGATGCTACTTGCGTGTCAACTCTGAAAAAGAGGGTTTTGGTGTCTGGAATCAAACAGGCACATGCTATGGAAGACTAACACCCTGATTAAATGCATTTTAATCCACTCTGTGCCCAATTAGAACCATTTAGGCTAGATGAGTGGGAAACAGTGCAGTTTGAGCTATGAAAGTAAATGGGATTCTTAATGCAAATAGAAAACACCAGTGCGCATGGCAAAGAGTTCGACCTTCACTGCTGGCAGGAAGCCCGGAACTAATGTTGCAAAGTAAAAGAACAGAGAGGCTCAACATTGATAGCTTGCACTGTGAGAAAGGAATACTTCATAGATGGCTATTGTTCTCATTTTAGTGATGACAGAGAAATGATGTAAATGATTTATGCAATGTCTATTGGATTAATGAAATGCCATGTAACAATAGTAATCACCAGCCAATTATGATTGTTTTAACCATGAAGAAGGGGTGGGTTTAACTGAATGACTCCATTACGGGTATAAATGTCTTTGTATGAGAGGTATCGGGGTTCTTTGCCCCTACCTGCAGCTGTGTTCTGCTGGCAAATACCCACCAGCTGGTGACAGAAAATAAACCTTTTTGTTTTTCATCCTACTTCACAGTTGTCACGTGTTCTCCCTCATCCTAGTATCCGCACGTTCGGGCAGCTTGGTAAGGTAAACTTGGTACTTGGAGTTCCATAACTCCCAGTTCTGCTTCAGTAGGGAGCCAGCTTCCTTGCCTGACCGAGGTGGAAAAAAGCTACTCTACTGACAGCGGAGATGTGCATTTCTTAAGGAAAATAGTTTCAAAATACGCCATAGATGGTACCTCACCCCCACAAAAGTGGCAAAACATAACTGAAGGTATAATCACAATGGCTGGAAATGTAAAAAGGAACAAAGCAGCTTCTTCCATTTGTGGTGGAATTGCAAAAAGGCGGAAGGCGTTTGGAGAAAAACGCATAGTGCAATGCAAAGAGCGCTTCATTTGAAATTTGAATTGAATCCAGACTATTTATTATTAGGTCTCCTCGATATGAAAATAGACAAAATTAGGTGCCTGTCTCCCCTCCCAGGTTTCCCTTACTATGGGCTTATTTCCCTTCCCCAGAGATGACTGAGGGAGACAAGCAGCCGTATGGACACCCAAAGGCCATCAAGGAGTAGGGTCCCCAGGCCGTTCCTTGAGCCCACTCTGCATGCGCTCCGCAGATCTCCCTGGGATAAGGCCTCCGTCCGCATGGTAGGGGCCCCCCTGAGTCCCATGGACCCTGAGGTGTATTATTAATGATTTCATATGATGTACAGGTGTGCCAATATAAAACATGAGGCAAGGTGACCTTTTTATGAACTCTGGCCAGCACTTCCCGACTCATGTGCCACAAGCTGCCCTGGGCCTGCATTTTGCTGAATGGGCTTCCAAGCATTTCACAATACAGACAATGGACTGAAGGCCATTGGCTCAAGGCACAAGGAGTGCCAGGGATCTCCCAACAACGACATTCCCTTCCCAGTAAAAGGGATCAACAGACCCCATCAAGGTAGCAATGTTGCTGTATGTATCTCTGGACAAGGGGCTCCTGCGACCCGAACCCTTCATAGACCTCGGAGCAGGAGCTCTCCCGTCGCGACCTGGCCATGGTGATCCAAGCCACAGTCATCTCAAGGCTCGATTACTGTAATGCGCTGTACATTGGCCTACCTTTGTCGGCGATCCGGAAACTTAAACCAATGCAGAACGCGACAGCTCGCCTTCTGCTAGGAGCCACTCCTGCGCGAACTGCACTGGCTCCCAATTGAATTCCGGGTCTCCTTCAAGGTGTTAGTTCTGACTTTTAAGGCCTTACATGGTTTGGGGCCAGTGTACCTGAAGGAGCGGCTTACCCCATATGTGCCCAGAAGATCACTGCGCTCAAAGGGGCTTAACTTACTCGAAGTCCCGGGCATGAAGTTCTGCAGGCTCTCTGCCACGAGGCAGAGAGCGTTTTCAGCTGTGGCGCCGGTTCTATGGAATTCGCTGCCGCCGGAGACACGAGCCTTGCAGGACCTGATGGCGTTCCGCAGGTCCTGCAAGACCTGGCTGTTTAGACAGGCTTTCGGAGTCTGACAGCGCTTAATTGACGCCTGCCATCCTGCCATACCACTACCACCCTCCATGAACCAGCTTCTGGCTATGATTTTATGTGACTGTTTTAAGATGTAATTTTATGTGTTTTTAATCGTGTTTTATATGCTGTTTTACATGTTGTTTATATGCTGTTTTTATATGTAAACCGCCCTGAGCCTCGGGAAGGGCGGTTTATCAAATCGAAATAAATAATAATAATAATAATAAAGTGCTGCCAGTGGAGCCACCGCAACGTAGCCAGTGTCACAGTTCCCGCAATGCAGATAGGAGAGGAAAACAGATAGGAGAATGCACGGGCCATCTAGTCCAACCCCCTTCTGCCTGCATGGAGGAAAAGCGCCACCCAGGCCCCCCAACAGATGGCCACCCAGCCTCTGCTTAAAGGCCTCCAAGGAAGGAGCCTCCGCTGGACTCCAGGTCAGAGCTCTCCCCTGTCTGTTGACCAGCTCTTCTTTGTTTAACCGTCAGGAAGTTCTTCCTCGTGTTAATTGGAACCTCCTTTCCTGTCCTTTGAACCCATGGCTCCATTGGGTCCTCGTGTATAGGGCAGCAGAAGGAAGCCTGTTCCCTCTTCCTGTCACGTCCTTCTTCTCTCTCTCCATGGCGCTCCTGCCTCCCCCCGTTCTTCTCTCTCTTCTCGCTCCGTCCGTCCTCAGGGGGAGGATTCCGGGTCTCCAGACCTTGGTTCCTTTAGTCACCCTCTCCCTCTGGAGACCTTCCAGCTTACAGTCAAGATCTCTCTTGAGCTGTGATGTCCAGAACTGGACACAGCCTGATTCTGGGTTGAGAGAGAGGAGTGACCAAAGCAGAAGAGAGAGGGGGGCTCCAGGAATTCTCCCCTCGAGGTGGACATCCTTTGGGTGCGGCCCAAAACCTCATTGGCCTTTTGAGCTGCGGCCTCACACTCTTCTTCTTTATGGCACGTGCGCCCCGCAGCTTCTCACCCACACAGGGGGACTCGGCATGGCTACGTTCGCAGCGCTACAGGCCGCAACACCACAATAGAATATAAAATCACCAACGTCTTGGCTCACGTTCAACTTTTTCTCTGCAAAGACTCCAAGATCTGCGTTGTTGTGGGTTTTTTCGGGCTGTGTGGCCATGTTCTGGAGGCATTCTCTCCTGACATTTTGCCTGCATCTATGGCAAGTATCCTCAAAGGCTGTGAGGTCACAGCCCAAGCACCCCTGGCAGATGGCCATCCTGCCTCTGTTTGTGAGGTCGCAACCTCTGAGGATGCTTGCCATAGATGCAGGCGAAACGTCAGGAGACAATGCCTCCAGAACACGGCCACACTGCCCGAAGGAACCTATAACAACGCAGTGATTCCAGCCACGAAAGCCTTTGTCAATACAGACTCCAAGGTCTTTCTTTCTCACGCGGCCTGTTGTCGAGCCAGGCTTCTCCCATTCTGCGTCTTTGCCTTTCATGTCTTCTGCCCAAGTGTCGTATCTTGCGCTTGTCCTTCTTGAAGTTCATCGTGTTAGTTTTGGCCCAACTCTCTAATCCGTGAACGTGGTTCTGAATCCCGGTCCTGTCCTCTCCCAATCTGGCGACATCTCCTCATGTGATAAGAACCTTCTCCAAACGTTCATCCACGTCATTGAACTATTGGACGGTTCAGGGATTCCCAGCTGGGCTGGGGGGGAGGCGAGGGGGCATGTCCCGCTTCCTGGTGTCCCTTCAGAGCTGGCACGGAACCAGAATGGCCCCATCCCATCCCGCGAGGATTCTCAGGTATGGACGGGGGTTGTGCTTTGACAGCAGGGGGCAGGTTAATCACCTGGAGGAGGGAGACGTTGGCATCCTTGGGCAATACAGCACTGCCTCGGGGGGGGGGGGGGCAATACGTCCTGCTCCAAGAACTGCTCAGGAGTACAGTTACAGGAGGAGCTTCATACTGGACCCGACCCAACAACCTTGCTCCGAAGTCATGCTTAGTTCCAGCCTCACGTATCACCAGAGCATCCCCACACATCAGGAGGCCAAGGAAGCTCAGCTGCAGAAGCCAGCTCTCTTTCCGAAAGCCCAGGGCTGAGTCACACTCGTTGACTTTTCGGTCTGGGGGTTGCCCCTGGGACCTGCTGCTGGTGGCAGATTTCCAACCACTGAGCCGTCTCCATGACCTTCCCGTGGATTTGGCCCCCGCCCCAGACCGATTTCCCACCTCTCCTCCTCACCTGCTTCTGCCCTCTTTGCTCTCTTGGGCCTTTCCTTCAACTGCTGCAGGTGCCTTTCCTTGTGATGTCAAGTCTTCCAGGACCCCTCCCATGCTGCCCCCTGATTGGCTGCTGCTGTGTCCAATCAAGGTTGTGAGTGGGAGTGTGACTCATCTCTCATAAAGGGAAAGGGCGATGCAGGTCACAATGGGAGGTGTGGCTACACCCTGGCCCTGGGGCCCCTCTTCGTCCAGCACCACCACGCCAGGGGCCAATAGTCCAATCAGAAAGAGTCTGTTGAATCAGGAATAATAAAGGGGCGGGGGTGGGAGGGACATATATTTTAATTATATTGTTTGGGCCTGGCCTCGTGTAAGCCGCCCCGAGTGAGTCCCCATTGGGGAGATGGTGGCGGGGTATAAATAAAGATTATTATTACTATTATTATATCCAAAAGCAGCAGTCGGGATATAACCAGCAATATACAAAAGCAGCCAGAGTTCAATACAAGTCTCTCAGAAATACCAAAGACACATCAAAGAAGCTAGAAATCCAAAACATAGAAATACTCCAAGGTAATTCCAGGAACATGAGTATAATCCAAAATGTTTAAACATGCGTTTGTGTGCCATAGAACCCATGGAGACATGACTCACACTCTATAGGGAATGATGACCACAGGCCGTGTGCATCTATTATAGTGACTACATATTGTATATGGATGTGGCTTGATGTACTAACTGATGGGCCTTGATAAAGACTCAACCGGAGTCGAAACGAGTGATGGATCCTGTATGATTTAGTCCTCGTCGGCAGCACCATCTCTCCGATGTTTAAACATTTTGGATTATACTCATGGGAGTCAAGGATTTACTTTCACATCGGAGCGCATTTAGCGCATTGAGGCAGCCGCCCATTGAAATTATCAACGTACACGAGAGATTGTGATTGGAACTTTACATATTATCGACTCACAGGCTATCAGCAAGTGTTTTGATATAGGGGTTTGGGACCCTTTATAGTATCATGTACTTATGGACTTACTATACAGCCTTTGTCTGATATTCTATGAACTGTAAATACTTGAACTGCATATTTAATGCATTATATATATTTGATTTCTGAAGTGAAGACTATAATTGTTTAGTGTACTTTATTACTAACAGTCTTCTACTAGTAGTAGCTGTGGTCTTGAAAGCATATCACTTATTCAATGTAATTTTATTAAGTGCTATATTGGTACTAGTGTTCTTTCCTTTGGTTTTAGTCGCATTTAGCCTAGAGATACACACACCCGGTCTGTCATTCAGTCTGCCTTGTGTGTTGTTGCTTAACCTCCCCACCCCTCCGTTTTTTGTGTTCGCGTGGGACAGGTAGGGGCCAGCTTCCGAGTCTGGCGAAGATGGAAAAACGCAACTCGGCTAACCATGGAGATATGAATCTCCATGGAAAGTTGAGTGTCCAGATGGACTCCAAGGCTCTTTACTGATGACGATGGGCATAACACCGTGCGGTCCAGGGTTGGAAGCTGGAGTTCCCCACCGCCCGGGCGACCAAGCCACAGGATCTCCGTCTTCACTGGATTCACTTTCAACCTACTGGCTTGCAGCCATCCAGTAACGGCTTCAAGGCAGAGATGGAAATTATCGAGTACAGAGTCGGGCCGGCCTTCCATCCTCAGAATGAGCTGAGTGTCATCAGCATACTGATGACACTCAAGTCCAAAGCTGCGCACCAGCTGGGCAAGTGGTCGCATATAGATGTTAAATAATAGAGGGGAGAGAATGGCCCCCTGAGGGACCCCACAAATTAGGGGGGAACCCTCGGAGACCATCTCGCCCCTCCTCACTCGCTGTGTCCGGTTCCGGAGGAAGGAGGACAGCCAGCTCAGAGCTGTCCCCCTCACCCCGGCCTCGGCAAGGTGGTGTGTCAAAAGATCGTAATCGACTGTATGAAACGCTGCTGTGAGGTCCAATACCACAAGCAGTGCCGATCTGCCTTGGTCCAGATGGCAACGCAGCTGGTCTGTGATGGAGACCAGTACCGTCTCCGTCCCATGCTCCGAATGGAAGCCGGACTGGAAGAGGTCTAGCCAAGCTGTGTCATCTAGGAAAGTCTGCAGCTGCTCCATTGCTGCCCTCTCAACCACCTTGCCCAGGTAAAGCAAATTCGACACTGGGCGGTAGTTGGAAGGGACCGCTGGATCTAAACCCGTTTCTTCAGCAATGGAGAAACCACAAACTCTTTTAAGCCCTCTAGAAATACTCCTTGCTCAAGGGAGGTATTGATTATTTTCAACAGAGGGTCACATAGCCCTACTAGGCTAGCTTTCACCAGCCAGTAAGGGCACGGATCGAGGGAGCATGTGGTTGGCCTAGCTGCAGTAGCAATCCTATCGACAGCTTCTGCGTCCAGTGGTTGTAACCGGTCGAAGGTGGGCCCAGCGGAGGGCCACGGAGTCTCAAGTTCACTAACTGTATCAATTGTGGTAGGAAGGTCCCGGTGGAGGGTCGCAATCTTGTCCACAAAGTAGCTCTGGAAAGCCTCGGCAGTAAGGGCCCGATCATCATTTATTGGGATGGTAGGGACCATCGTCAAGGACCGAATTACTTTAAATAATTGTGCCGGGCGTGAGCTTGTGGACGCTATCAGGAAAGCGTAGTAGGATTTTTTTGCTTCCCTGGTAGCTTGCTCATAAGCGTCCATAAAAAGCTTTTAAGCTGATTTCGAGCCTTCGTCACGGAGTTTCCTCCACACGCTCTCTAGCCGTCTCTTCTCCCGCTTCATCGATCGGAGTTCCTCGGTAAACCAAGGTGACCAATTTCTGCGGGGTCGGAGAGGGCGTCTAGGGGCAATCTCGTCTAGAGCATTACACAATTTGATGTTCCAGTTGTCAACTAGCTCATCGACAGAGACATTTTGGATTTCAACTCCCACCATTCCTAACAGCCTCAGGCCCCTTCCTTTTCCCTTTTCCTCCTAAGCAGCTGAGGGGCAAAAGGAAAGGCCTGAGGCTATTAGGAATGGTGGGAGTTGAAGTGCAAAACACCTGGAAGGAAGGCCGAAGTTGGCCCGTGTCTGGTTTAGACAGAGGCTGGAAGACCATCTGTTGGGAGGGCTTGGCTGGTCTCTCACTGCCTGGCAAAAGGGGATTGAACTGGATGGCCTTTGGGGGACTCCTTTGACTCCATGCTGCTGTTATTCCTCTAGCTCAGTTATGGGCAAACCTAGGCCCGGGGGCCGGATCCCACCCCTTGGGCTCTTTTCTCAAGCCCTTCACTCTCTCACCATCCTATCCTTCCTTCCACCCTTTCGTCCTTCCTTCTTTCCTCTCTTTCTATTCTCTTTCTCTCCTTCCCCCTCCCTCTTTCTCCTTCCTTCCTTTCCTTTTGTCTTTCCTTAATCCTTCCCTTCCTTCCATCCTTCTCCTCCTCCCTTCTCCTTTTCCTTCCTCCTTCCCTTTCTTCCTTTCTTCCTTCCCTTTTGTCTTTCCATCCTTCCCTCCTTACCTCCCCCTTTCTCCTTCCATCCTTTCCTTCCTTCCTTCCTTCCTTCCCTATCTCCCTCTTTCTCCTTCCTTCTCATTCTTTCTTTCCTTCCTTTTCTTTCCTTTCTCCTTCCCTTCCCTCCTTCTCTTTCTTTCATCCTTCTCTTTTTCCTTCTTCCTTCCGTTTTGTCTTTCCTTCCCTCTTTACTCCTTCCTCCTCTGTCTCCCCTTTTGTCCTTCCATCCTTCCTTTCTCCCTTTTGTCCTTCCTTCCTTCTCTTTCCTTCCTCTGTCTCATTCTTTTCTTCCTTTTCTTTCCTTTGTCCTTCTCTTCCCTCCTTCTCATCCTTTCTTCCTTCTCTTTTTCCTTCTTCCTTCCTTTCCTCCTTCCCGTCCTTCCATACTTCCCTTTCATCCTTCCATCCTTCTCTTTTGTCTTCCCTCCCTCCTCCTCTCTTTCCCTTTCTCCTTCCATCCTTCCCTTCCTCCCTTTTGTCCTTCCTCCCTTTTGTACTTCCTTCCTTCCTTCCCTCTTTCCTCCCTCCTACTCTTTCCCTCTTTCTCCTTCCATCCTTCCCTTCCTTCCTATTTCCTTCCTTTGTTACTTCTTTCCTTCCTTCTCAATTTCCTTCCTCTTTCCCTTCCTTTCATCCTTCCCTTTTGTCTTTCCTCCCTCCTCCTCTCTTTCCCTCTTTCTCCTTCCATCCTTCCCTTCCTCCCTTTTGTCCTTCCTTCCTCCGTTCCTTCTTTCCTTCCTTTCTTCTTTCCTTCCTTCTAAATTTCCTTCCACTTTCCCTTCCTTCCATCCTTCCCTTTTGTCTTTTCTTCCCTCTTTCCTCCTTCCTCCTCTCTTTCCCTCTTTCTCCTTCCACCCTTCCCTTCCTTCCTTCCATCACCGGGCAGCCGGTCCTCCTAGCCGGGAGTTCTAGCCCGCGGCCCCCAAGTGAGACGGTGTGCCCCCCAGGCCTTCTGTAGCTGCGCCCTCCCTTCCAAAGGGACCCCCTTATCAGGGGAAGCGCCAGCCCTGGACGGAAGTGGCCACCCGCCCTCAGGGATCAAGGGGTGATGAGTGCATCTGGCCGGCTGTAAAACACAGGCACACAAAGCCCCTCTCTCCCTGGAGTTTGCGCAGGCCAGGTTTATTCTCCCCGGGGTCTTGGGCTCCTCGGGACGCTTGAGACCGCAACACTCCATCTCGGCTTCTTTCAGAAAGCTTGCTTGACTCTATCATTTGCAACCGTCACAGCTTCCTTGCAGATCCATCTTTTGAGTTCGTAGCAGTTGCCATCTTTCCAGGAATAGAGCAATTTGCTGGAGGAAGACTCGATGAAGGCGCAGTCCCTCTCCGCCGCTTCGTGACACCTTGAGAAGTTCTGCTTGCGGCGAGCCCAGTCCCTGGGGGAGGGGTGGGGAGGGCCTTTATTGGAAGCGGGTCAGGCACCCCGCAGAGACCGACCTGAGGGAAGGGCACCACAGAGCAGTGGTTCTCAACCTGTGGGTCCCTCCCCATGTGTTTTGGACTAACACTCCCAGAAATCCCAGCCAGTTTACCAGCTATTAGGACTTCTAAGAGTTGAAGGCCAAACCACCGGTTGAGAAGCACTGCCCTAAAGGGAGAGATGGGCGGTCACTCTGGGCTCCCGGGCAGTTCCCTCCACTCTTTTCTGATCAGCACCCAAAACTGGCATTTGGGGGGGGGGGCTTCCCTTATTTATTTATTATTTATTTCCATCATTTCTACCCCGCTTCTTCTCAACCCCCGAGGGAGGGGGGACTCAGAGCGGCCTCACAACGGCAACAATTCAATGCCACACAGTATACATATAATAAAAGCAAACAGTTAAGAATAAAACACATTAAAATACAGCTAGAATTAAAATACATTAAAAATACAATTAACATTAAAATGCATCGTGTACATTCACAACAGTTAAAACAGTATTCCATCCGTAAGCATTAGGTCTTGTCCACCAGATTGCCATCTCAATCCCATCAAAGTGCTGTATCGTGCTAAAGTGCAAACGCTTGGTCCCATAACCAGGATTTCACTTTTTTCCTGAATGCCAGGAGGGATGAAGCTGATCGAATATCAATAGGGAGTGCGTTCTCCAGACGGGGAGCCACCACCAAGAAGGCCCTCTCTCTCGTCCCCACCAACCGCATTTGAGATGTAGGCAGGAGCGAGAGCAGGGCCTCCCCGGATGATCTTAAGGTACAGGATGGGACATAGCGGTTGATGCATTCGGACAAGTAAGCTGGGCCAGAACCATATAGAGCTTTAAAGGTCAAAACCAGCACTTTGAATTGAGCTCGGAAGTGGACAGGCAGCCAGTGGAGCTGACACAGCAGGGGGGTGGTATGCTCCCTGTATGTAGCTCCAGTTAGTAGTATGGCTGCCACCCATTGGACTAGTTGCAGTTTCCGAACTGTCTTCAAAGGCAGCCCCACGTAGAGTGTGTTGCAGTAATCTATTCGGGATGTGACCAGAGCGTGGACGACTGTAGCCAGATCAGACTTCCCAAGGTACGGGCGCAGCTGGCGCACGAGTCTTAACTGTGCAAAAGCTCCCCTGGCCACCGCTGAGACCTGGGGTTCCAGGCTCAGCGATGAGTCCAGGATCACTCCCAGGCTGCGAACCTGCGTCTTGCACCCACGTCGCTCCCTTCTCCTCTCTAGAGGCTTTTAAATGGCTAGGTGGAGTTGTAGAACAAGCAGGGGCTGGGTGGCCACCTGTCAGGCGGATTTGGGTTGGGTCTTCCTTCCTGGCAGAAGAGGGCTGCAATGTAGGCCTTGAGGGGGTCCCTCCCAACTCTGGGATCCTATGCTTCTAAGATTTTCTGTCACAGGAAACCCCGACTTTGCAAATGCAGTCGCTGAGAAATGTCAGGAGGCCGCCCTAGATCGCTTCTGAGCGCCTGATACAGGGATGTGTGAATCAAAGTGGTGCAAAGAGGGAAGCCTGGGGGCCACGCACCAGCCGCCTGAAGGGGCCTCGTGGAAAAGAGGACCGGTGGAAAGGCCGGTCCCTTGCCAGGTGAATGGGACGTGTCTGTAATTGGCAGGCCTTGAAAGAGCGAGGAGTCAGAAACCAGGCCTCAAAAGGGAGAGGAAAGCTTCTGCCCTCAATGGCTCTTGGCTCAAAATGTACAAGGCAGGTGTAATGACGCTCCAACTTCGGTAAGGATCACGCGTAGATAGAAGCACGGTTCAACACGATTTTATTGCAGGTACAATACTTGTAAAGCTAAAGCACCGGCCCGCCACCCAAACACACCTTTTATACCTAAACCCCCTCCCTTGCCCATGCAATGTCAGGCAGGGTTGCACCATATCCGGGTGATTCAGCAAATCCCATAGTCCAAAGGGATGTGATCTCACGGCCCTCTGAGTCAGCACAATCAGATTATTGTCCAATGTCCAAGTCCATAAGAAGTTGCCTCACTTCCCTGGAGGCACCTGGAAGTTACATCACTCCCCCACTGACTCAGCATGTCCTTGAGTAACTAGGGCAAAGGTTCCAGAGATCTGGAATAAAGGTCAGCTATCTCATGGCAGGCTGAAAACCTGAACTTCTTCCAAGCTCAGATTTCCCAGATCTGACATAACGTCCTTCTCCACCACGTTCCATTGCAGCCTATTAAAGCGTTATGTGGGGCCCCCTCCCCCTGCAGAAACAAAACATCATTCAGTCCTCAGGTGGAAGGGGCCCCATATCGCTTCAATAGGCTGCAATGGAATGTGGGGTGTACTTTGCCCAAACCCCTGGGCAACGAGAGAGTATAGGAAACCTTATTGACCCCCTTCTCCACCCTAAAAGGTCCAATATACTTTGGGCTCAATTTCTTCGATGGACCTCCCAACTTCAAATTCGGGTGGATAACCATACTAGATCACCTTCGGCAAACTCCTCCCCTTCCTGTCTCCGTCGATCCCCAAATAACTTATACGCCTCGCTGCGCCTTACTCAAAGCTTCGGTTACCTCCTCCAATCATCCTGTGCTCATCTTCCACTCACTCTTCTCCTCCCCACCAAACTCCAAAAGCTGCAAAGGAGCCACGTCCTGACCATAAACTACCTCGAAAGGGACTTCCCGTGGAAGAATGTACTGAGCTGTTATAAGCCATTTCCGCATAGAGCAATAAGTCCGACCAATTATTCTGTTCTTATTGCTAAATATCCGCAATAACCCCCCCAAGGACTTTTGCGTTCTTTCTACGCCGCCATTACAACAAGGATGATAAGCTTGATCGTAAGTTTCCTTTGAGCTCAATACACTCTAAAACTTCTCCCAAAATCGGGCGGTAAACTGAACCCCTGATCGCTGAGAACCTGTTCCGCAACCATGCAACCGGTACATATGTTGCACATACAACTCAGCTAATCTCTCTCTGCTGACGGCAATCCTTTCAAGGTACAAAAATGAGCCTGCTTCGAGGAATAAATCCAGCACTGTCCAAATATGCCTGTGACCACGGCTAGACGGCAACTCCCCCACAAAATCTGTACTGACGTGCGTCCAGGGCCGCACAGAGGCCACCACCTGAATCAACCCTCGCGGCCCTGGCAGCAGGTTCCTTATTCCTGGCACACTCCTCACAATGCTCCACATACTCTTTCACCTCTGCTCTCATGCCTGGCCACCAATACCGCTTCTTTATAGCCAACAGCGTCTTCGTCACTCCCCAATGACCAGCAGACTTGTGATCATGGTTAAACCGCAAAACCTTCCCTCCTCACACCTCGGAACATACACCTTACTTCCCATTACCCATAATCCATTTAACATCTTACATTCATCCTTATGGCCTTGTAACCACTCATCCCCTTCGTAACCCTTCTGCAACTTTAACACCACTCATCCACTATTTCC
>JARBWK010003041.1:0-13423 GCA_030556195.1 Anolis apletophallus | reverse complement strand
CATTTTTCCCCCCGCACATCCCCAGAAGCTCCGGGCGGGGCAGGCCCCCCGGGAAAAGGGGGAAGTAAAAGAGAAGGGGGAAGGGAGAGTAAGGAATGAAAAAAAGGGGGAGAGACAGAGGGGGGAAAAAAAGGAAGGGAAAAGAGGTGGAGAAGGAAGGAAAGGAGGAAAGGAAAGAGGGGGAAAGGGAAAAGAGAGAAGGAAGGAGGCAAAGAATGAAAAAAGGAAGGAGGAGAAAAAGAGAAAAAGGAAAGGGGGGGAGAAGGCAGGGAGGAAGGAGAGGAGGAAAGGAAAAGGGAAAAAGAGAAGGAAAAGGGGGAGGCAGTGTCCTTTATTATTTTTCCTCCTGTCTCGCCTCGCCTTTCCATTCCTTGTTGCCCCTCCTCAACCGTGGAAGGAAGGAAGGCAAGAGGAGGGGGCCCCGGTTGGGCTTCTTCCTGTCCGTGAAGAGGAGGAGGAGGGCGGCGGCGGCAGCCGGAAGGAAGGGAAGGAAGGAAGGAAGGAAGAAAGGAAGAAAGGAAGGAAGGGGAAGGAAAGGGGGGAAGGTGGGGGGAGGGGGAAAGGGAGGAAATCGTTTCGCCCCGGAGCCTGGGTGCTTTGGCCCCCGCCCCCCCGGGCGTTGGGGCATGGGGGGCTAGCGCGTTTCCGCCAACTGCACCTCCCAACCTCCGATCCCAAAAGTGGCCGGCCCCGGCCGGGAAAAAGGGGGAGCGCCCGATGAAATCAGCAAGGCGCTGTTGGACCGGAGGCGGATCCCCCCTTCCCAGAGGGCCCACGCGGTTTTTCCTTGGCCACCATGGGACCGCCCGCCCAAATGGGTTTTAAACCCCTTTCCCAATTTACCCTTTTATGTGTGCCCTACGGCTGAATTTCCACTTAAAATGTATATTTTTTTTCTGATTAAAAACCAACTTAAAGAACCTACAGAACCTATCTTTTTTGTAATTTGGGACTGCCTGTCATTCAGTTTTATAGCAAATCAGAAGTTAAAACCCCCTTTAAAAGATATAAGAACATACATAATTGTAAAAAATGAAATGATGGGGACACAACATATTTCATGAAAATTTTTAATGCATTTTTAAATATATATTTATTGCTTTGCACAAAAAGACAGGTTTTCATTATGTTTGTCACGAAACTCCTGGGCGGTGTTGTGACACAGAGTTTGGAAGGCTCTACTATAGGCTGTCTTCAGCCTCCTGTGCTCCCCATCTCTACTCTGTTTTATAAGCAGATCACCTCTCCAAGGTTGTAGGAGGCAATTTTACCATGCCACTGCGAAGGTTGATCAGGAGTGTGTTAGAGATGCGTGTGGTCTGGCGTCTCATCATGACCTGCCTCCAAAAGGGTGCCAGAGGGGTCGGCCCTCCCTAGGGGCAAATTGTCTATCTCAGATTCGCCGTCAGCGCCCCAATGGGCGGAGTTTGCCTCGACTCCATAACGGCTTTTATGGCTGATTCCGGTCAAGCTCTTTTCCGCTTTGGACTTCTAACTTTCTTCTTTTTTTTTTGGGTCCAGGGGCAGCTTAATTTTTAACTGGCTGTCAAGTAGGTTATTAATTTCTTTTTGTATTTTTCAAAGCGCGGTCTCCCTCCTGGTTGTATTGTCCGCTGCTATGGGAGCCAAGGAAGCAAGGCGGCTTTTTTTCATATAGAGCTGCTTTAACTCTTAGCTCTCTATTCCTCCTTGTCTGGGGTGTAAAAGATCTACATATTTGCAGTCTTGTGGGAAATTATTCTGTGCGTCATTATCTGGAATCTTGTTTGGGTACTCCACACATCTCTTAAAGGAGGGGATGTAGCCATGTTTTCTGGCCCCCCTTAAATAAATTTTAAACTGTTAGTATAATTTCTTGTCTCTCTATGTCTCCGCGTGCTGTCTTTTTGTAGGCGGATGAAGAGACTGGCCGTTGTCCCTCACACGGCTATTTATAGTGACGGGAAGGTGCGGGGCCAACTGTCAACTTTGTCTCGAGATCTCCGGCTGCCTGCAAGCTGGGGGTTAATACCACATGTGCGAATCTCACAGGTGACCACTGGGAACTACGGTTACAGGTAAGCAACCCATAAGTCTTCAGCTGTCACAACGTGGGACCTGGCCCTGCCCCTTAATCACACACACACAGACAATGTCAATTAACTATTTTTTTTAAAAAAAATAGAAGTTTATTGAATTTTCATAAGATAAAACAAACAAACAACAAACAAACAAACACAACAGAAGGATCGTCTCCAGTCGAGACGGTTGTTCCGAAAGGTTCGGAAGAGCAAGGAGAAAAAGAAAGCAGAAAGCTGAAAGAAGATATTCAAGAAAGTAGAGAGAGATAGAGTCAGCCGGGAGGAGAGCCAGGAGCTCTCCTCCTGCTGAGTGCACGTAAACAAAGGTAGAAAAGGGTGTGAGAAGCGTGCTCGTGTTCGGAGGTCGGGGGTTTGGTTCCAGGCCCGCTCTTTTCCCGTTCTAACTTTCTTGTTGCTCTTTTGTGTCCTGCGAGGGGTATAGAGAGGAGGGGGAGGCGTTCAGTCATCTTATCTCTAAAACAGATTTAACTCTACATTAAATTCCTTTACAATAGTTTCTTATTTTTGACCAGTCCAATGTCTCTTTCTCCTCTTTTAGTCTCTTGGCGCAGTTTTTCACTTAAGGCCAGCATCTGTCAGGCCTCAGCCAGAGCAGTTAATAAACAGCTGGCTTTGGCTGCCATAGCGACAAGGAGCCAGCAGAGGGGATGGGCCTAAGTCTGGGGAGGAGGGAGGGAGTTTACCAGAAGGGTTTTTTCTCTCAGCGTTTTGGCGGGAAAGCTCAGATTCCTCTTGCTCTGCCTGGAGTAAAGGCTGAATAAAACTCAATTCCTCTTGTTAACTACTTGAGTGAGTGTGCCGTATTTACAGGCCTACCAGGCCTGACATAAAGAGGAATCTCAACAGCAATGGGTTTATCCCAGTCTCAGTGCTGGTGAGAACCCAACCCGAATATGGAGAAGGTCTGTGCTCCCAGGCGGAGAGAGCACGACCTCCCTCTCAGAGGAGAGGGTTTTGGCCATGAAGAAGCAAGTGGCAACGGAGGCCTGAGGAAGCCAGTGGCCCCTGCCCGAGAATAGAGACGGCATTCCCGTGCCCTCCAGGATGGAAACCATTGGTGCCTGGTTGGAAACTGAGAAGATCGGAGCCTGAGCCATGCAGATTGGCGGACCCACAGGAAGGTGGATGGGGCCGAGGAATGGCGGCAAGCTCTTGAAATCTCCTGAGGCAATTTCCTGACCGGGCTGCGGTTGCAGTCTGAGGATCTGACACTGGCTCATCCCGAGGAGGAAGGTTTTGAGGCTGAACCTGCCACAGGTTACGTGATGGGAATCCCTATGTGATTGAAAGGTCCCTCATGGGTGGCAAATTGTGCCCAGCTATACGAGCTCCAGGGCAAGGAAGATGGAGGGAAGAGCCCTTCATTCCTTATTCCCTGTGAGGAACCGCAGCTTGTGGGAGTCAGCCCTGAGGGAGAGTAAAAAGTTCTACCCCTTTCGGAGCCTTCACGTAAGCTCAGCGCCGGCGGGCAGGAGGGGAAGGAAACAGCTTAGCAGCCTTCAGAGATGCTGAAGGGCAGGTTGCCTGACCCCATCCCGTGTGGCGACCTGAGCTTGGAGGATGAAGGAGATCGGTGGTACCCCTCGAGTGACGATGAGGTAGAGCATGAGGATGCCGTGCGAGGAGCCCCTTTGGAAGCCCCAGCCACCTATGGCTGCGGCGTGTGTGAGCACGGGAGCATCCGTGGGTGGTGATGTTCAGCGACCCACCTGGGCATGGCCCCGGGTGGAGAGAGAGGTTGCCCGGCTCCCCGGGGAGGCGGCTGCAGGATGGTCAAGCGACGCCGTCGGGAACGGCTCGAAGCAGATTCGAGGAGGCGGCCTTACTCGATTACATGCTTGAAAGGGCCACACAAGTGGTTTGGGAAGAAACCCTGAAAGAGCCCAGCCGAAGAAAGTGCCCAGCGGAGGAGGAGGAGGAGGAAGAAAACCCCGCTTTAAACCTGGAGGCTGGGAGAGACCGAGCCGATCATCTCAACGAGAGTATGAGTGTGCCCGTCTCAATAGCAGGGGGAAGCGAGAAGGAGTGTGGCTGCCAGCCAGCAGAGATGGCTCCGGAGAGCCAGAGCTTGGGGAGGCGGGCGAATGGCCCTGGAACAGCGGAGACAGAAGTTGGAGTAGAGAGAAAGCTCCTCCAACTGTGCTGACCTAAGCCAAACCCAGTGGTGGAAAGTTGGAGGGCAAAGGAGCCTCTTCTTCCTTTGTGCCGATGCAACTTTCCCTGGCTGGGAGCCAGCCAGGAGAAGCTGCCTGCTTCCTGAGACTGCGGCCGCCTGGCAACCGGCTCGGCCAGTGGAAGAGGGAAAAGGTTTTGTGCAAACCCCCGGCAGAGGAATCCACTGTCCTGCGTGTAGCAACGGGAGGGGAAACTTCAGACTTCCCGCGGGCTGCGAAATGAAGCCTCAGTCGCTCCATGCGAAACTGCTGGGTGAAACAAAACATCCAGGCAAAGAGGAGGGTGTGCAAATTCCCCCTCAGTGCAAAAGAGCAGAGAAGAAAGTTCGGCTGGGCTACCCCAAATGAACTTTGATCGCGTGGGAGCAATCCTTGTAGATTGGATGTCTGGCGAGGTGGGAAGAGAATCTGGGTCTGCAGAAGCGACGCCTCAGCCAGAAGCAGTAACTGAAACAGAGGAGGCAGGCCCGAGGATGACCTGCAGTGCGCAGAGAGCCGGGGGCTGCATGTTATGGCGGAGGCTGCAGAGGAGTCTACAGCGCTGCAAGGAGCGCAGGCCAGGCCATGCCAGGTGGTATCTTAACTAAGTCGCTGCCCGAGCCCAAGGAAGAAATCTGGCAGTCAATCCTGGAGGGAGAGAGAGCCCCTCAGAGGCCCAAGTTCCAAAGAAACCAGGAGCCTGGAGAGCGTGAAGTGGAGGCTGCTGACGGTTCCTGGAAAGAAGATGCCCCATGGAGTGCCACACTGGTTTGGGCAATAGTTCTTTTAGAGTGGAACCAGCACAGGGCGGGAGCTGGGAATGTGCGCCCCAGCTAAGTGCGGTTGCTCAGGAGGAGAACAACGCGGAGGTCGCGGAGCCCAGCAGCAAACCACCGAGGCAGATCATGTCGATGGCAGAGTCTGAGAGAGAGTCGCCGCCATGGATAGAGGTCGCTCAGGAAGAAATCCTCTTGGGTTCCAATTGGGGTGGCCGGGAGAATCGTCAGGGGATGCAGCCAAGCCCTTTTCAGAAAAGGGTTCAGGTGAGCTGTGTGCTGCGAAACCCATGCAGTTGGGAACCGCAGTGGCGGTTGCAGTTACTTGGCTTGGAGCCCTATGGGAGTGGGAGGCCGAGGGAGAAACAACTGCGGGCTGGAGAGTATCCTGCGGTTTCCGGAAGGAAAGAACTGGATGAATGCATCTCATTTCAGGCGGAGGAGAGTTCCCAGGACTGGACAGTAGTGTCCAAACTTCAGGCAGTGATTTCCAAAGCTGAGCTACAAGAGACTCTGACAGCTGAAATGCTCAAAGTTGCCTCTACGAATAATATCATTGGAACGTTAGTACGTGTCCCCGCTGGGAATTGTAGTCTTGAATGGCTGTGGGGATTTTGCCTGGGAGGCGCACTGTGCTAAGCATAGAGAAGCGGTTAAGTGGGTTGTTCCTTGGGAAGGCCTCACATGTGGTAGGAGTAACATGAAGGGAACTCAGTGTTAGAAACGGGACGGATAGTGTGGGAAACCGAATTTAGGAGATGAAATGCTTTCTTCAAAATGTGTTGTATAATTATCCATTTAAAAGAGTTAAGGATGGCTAATATGCTTTGCTTATGATGTTATGGATGCAGCAAGTTATGACCTGCTTAGTCAATTACTTTTATGGTGTGATATATCGTTAGAAATGTTTAGTGCATATGTTTCGCTTATTTCCTGATGGGGTTTGCGAATGTATTAAAATTACCAATCCGTGGGGAGGTTGGGTTTACATTGTTAAGAGGCTAAGAGTTACCGAAGTATAGAATTTAGTGTAGGTTGTTTCCTAGAATTGCCATTTTATAATTTAAAAGTATAACATGCCATTGCATTACCTATTTGTATAAGTTGCCTGTAGGATTGTGTGGGTCTCCTCTTTCTCTTCTCTCCCTTTCGTTCTTCTCTCCCTGCGGGGCAGGTGTTCCAGGGGGGGCGGGCGTAATGTCAGGCCTCAGCCAGTCAGTTAAATAAACTGCTTGGCTTTGGCTGCCATGGCGACAAGGAGCCAGCAGAGGGGGATGGGCCTAAGTCTGGGAGGAGGGAGGGAGTTTACCAGAAGGGTTTTCTCTCAGCGTTTTGGCGGGAAAGCTCAGATTCCTCTTTGCTCTGCCTGGAGTAAGGCTGAATAAAACTCAATTCCTCTTGTTAACTACTTGAGTGAGTGTGCCATTATTTACAGGCCTACCAGGCCTGACAGCATCTGGATGGCTCCCCAGAGTTTGGAGAACCAAGCTTCTTTCGTCGGGGGTTCCATCTCCTTCCATTGCTGAGCAAAAGTCATTCTCGCTGCGGTGGTGCATAGTGTGAAGATTTTCCAATCCTCTTTAGGGAAGCCATTGTCCTTTATCCCCAGCAAAAAGAGGTCCGGTTTCCTTTCTACCTTCCACCCCAAGATTTTGTTTATTTCTATCTGGATCATTTTCCAATAGCTAATTGTTTTACCACAAGTCCACCATACATGGAAAAAGGTGCCATTTGAACATGAGCATCTTCTGCATTTCGGGCTTAGATTCTTATATATCTTGGCTAGTTTGGCTGGGGTTAGGTGCCACCTGTATATCATTTTTATCCAGTTTTCTTGATATGCATAGCTGGCAACACTACCCACGTTCTCTTTCCATATTTTTGCCCATGTTTCTTTGTTAATTTTATAACCTAAGTTTCTAGACCAGCTCTTCATATATTCCCTGTCCTGGTTGTCTTCTGTTTCCCATTTTAATAACACCTTATAGATTCTTCCCACTATTTTCTGATTCTTACCTAGCAGAATTTCCTCTAATTCGTTGCTGTCCTCCTCAAATCCCTTTTTTATGTCTGTTTTGAATTTCTCTTTTATTTGAAGGTAAGGGAGCCAGCCCAGTACTATCCCTTCTAGTTTCAACTGATCCATGTTTTTAAGCACATATTTTTGCCCATCCCACTCTATCAGTTCCCTTTATTGAGCCCACCTTTTACTTCCTAATTCTCTGATCCTGAACGCCTCTATTGGGGACAACCATAGTGGGGTCTTTTTTGTATGTTTTTTCCCAATATTTTGTCCAGACCCTTAGAATCGCCTCTCTAGTATAGTGGTTCTTGAATCCCGCATCCACCTTAAGTTTATCATAACCCATGTAGGCATGAAAACCGAACCTTAGGTCATATCCCTCCAGATTCAACATCTTATCCTCTTTCAGATTAACCCATTCCCTCGCCCAGGCGAGACAGTTGGCCTCAAAGTATATCTTTAAGTTGGGTACCCCCAACCCCCCTCTTTTTTAACTATCTTGCATGGTTTTCATTTTTACCCTTGGTTCCCCCACAAATATTTTACCATGTCCCTAGTCCAGATTTTGAATTGATCCTCCTTTTTATGATTGGGATAGTGGAGAAGAGAAAATTGATACTGGGGAGTATCATCATTTTGAGTGACGCTACTTTTCCCAACAAAGATAGGTTAAGTTTCTCCCATTTCCCCATATCTTTTTGGATTTCTTTCCATAATTTTGTGTAATTATTTTTAAATAGCTGAGAGTTTTTTGGTGTTAGATTGATTCCTAAGTATTTTACTTTACTTGTCACTTTGATTCCTGAGATCTCCTCCAGTTTCTGTTTCTCTTCTCCACTCATATTTTTGACTAACATTTGAGTTTTGTTCTTATTCATTTTAAGGCCAGCTATCTCGCCGAATTCTTCTATTCTTTTCAGCCATAATTGTATAGTCTCTATTGGGCTTTGTATGATTAGGGCTATTTATTAAGCACAAGTAGTTGCAGGTGATAAGGTAAATGTCCCAAAGTAATTAGGTCAATAAGTCCAGGTAATTAGCAATTAGAGTTCAATAAGCAAATCCAAAAAGCAGGGAATCTCTCCAAAGCAATGTCCATAAAAAACAAGGCAAAATGATCCAAAGCAAACTTAGTCCGTAGAACAAAACAAGGCAATCCAAGGTTCGTGGAATAACAAGGTCTCTAGGTAAAACTTGGCAAGGTGAGCCAAACTATGGCTTCCAGGGAACAGCAGACCACCGATGCATCTGTCCAGCAAAGACGTGGCCGCCAAACTGAGGAACTTTCCCACAGAGTGTATACTTAAGTCCCACCCTTGTGAGACCAGCGTCTCTCCAGGCTCTGCTTCCAATCTTTCCGTGTAGCCACAATACTACTCCTACGGTCGAAGCTCCTCGCAGATTCAGCGCCATCTGCCCCGTTATCTTCTTGGGAAAGTGCCTCCGGCTCGGATTCTATATCTTCCTCCGCAGCTGGTGGAACCGAATCCTCCCGGTCTCTCGTATTCGCAATCGGAGCCACTATCTGGCTGGCCTTCATCATCCAAATAAGCCGAAGGCCAGGTGTCATCCCATTGTAGACTGTCAGTCAGAGATGCATGCCCATCATCCCCTGCATCTGGGTCCAAAGCAATCAGAACCCCCGGGGCGGCGCCCCCGGCTGGAACGGGGCTGAGTTGCTACATCAGCCTCCTGTGCTCCCATCTCTACTCTGTTTTTATAAAAATGAATCACCTCTCCAAGGTTGTGGGAGGCAATTTTACCATGCCTGGAGGAGCTGACATATTTTAGGCTCTAGTAGGAGGCTTTCTTAAAAATAAAAGAGCGTAAAACAGTCTGGGAGCAGGGACTGACCTGGTAAAATTAATCCCACAGCCTGCAGAAGGCATGTTTACTGAAACATATTGGAGATGGAGGCATGGCCGGAGGCTGTATCACTACTGGATTTGGGTGGTTTTATGAGTATCACTCTGGACCACAGGACACTGGGATAAGTTCTACTGATTCCCAAAATGGGATCCACTTAATTGATCAGCCAAGCACCATTCTGTGGCTATGAGCGTCAGGAGTTCTCAGAAGTGTTATCCAAATCAACTAAACACCACTAGTGCTTAAACCTGTTGTTTGAAACGATTAGAGAATCTGAACATGAAAGAAATTTCCACAATAAGGGATGGGCAGAATACGGAACACAACACAATTTGATTTTGTATGATTTTAACAAATGCCTTTGATAAATAAACCTGGTGTAATGTAACAAAACAAATTTATTGAATATAAATATGGGTGATGGGATTTTTGAATTAAAAAAAACATTTGTTGTTTTTTAAATGTAACTCTTCATTTACTAGTCACCCTCACTACGTATATCCCAACTTAAAATACATAGTATTTATTCTAAGTTCTCCTCTCTTACCCACTTCACCACCCAGTCCCTAGGTCCAAACATTTTTTTTATGAAGTACTTCTTCCAGATAGATCTGGGATGAAACACAGCTATAAGAATCAGTGGGAAGGCATTGGAGGCAGGTGACTGTTCCCCTTTTTACTATCAGTATGAAAATTAGAAGTAGGACCCATTCGAGTACTATTCCTATGCAGCATCTCTTTTGGCTTCCTTGGTTATGGAAAGTTTCTCACTTTACAACTAAAGAAACACAACAGAATAGAATACATCTTTGGATGTGGAACCATATATTACCTTGCCAGTATGTATGCTCAAACCTGTGGGATAACAAGATAATGACAACACAACACCCCAAAGGGCTCGCACTAAGACTCTAAACTATCTGGTGCGTGAGCTGGTTTTTGCTGACGATGCTGCCCTTGTCGCCCATTCAGAAGCAGCCCTGCAGCGCCTAACATCCTGCTTTGCAGCAGCTGCAGAACTGTTTGGGAGTCAGCCTGAAGAAAACGGAAGTCCTCTACCAGCCCGCACCACAGGAAGAACACCATCATCCCCATGTCAGCATAGGCAAATCTCTGCTTAAGTCCGTTCAGCAGTTCACCTACCTGGGAAGCATAATCTCTTCAGATGCCAAGATTGATAAAGAGATAGATCACAGATTAGCAAAGGCATAGAGTGCATTCAGAAGGCTTCACAAAAGAGTCTGGAGCAACAAGCACCTGAGGCAAAGCACCAAAATCAGTGTGTACAGAGCTATTGTACTGTCTATTCTCCTCTATGGGTCTGAAACATGGGTCGCCTATCGCCAACACCTATGACTCCTCGAACGCTTTCATCAGCGCTGTCTTCGCACAATCCTAAATATACACTGGACCGACTATAAGACTAATGTTGCTGTCCTTGAGCAAGCAGGAATCACCAACATTGAGGCCATGCTATTGAGAACACAGTTGCGCTGGGCAGGGCACGTCTCTAGGATGGAGGACCACTGCCTTCCAAAGATACTACTCTATGGTGAACTCGTCACAGGTCAGCGCAAGAGAGGTGCCCCCAAAAAGAGATATAAGGACTCCCTGAAACAACATCTCAGGCTCGGCCAGATTGATCACCAAAAATGGTCCACCCTGGCCTCACATTGGGAGGCATGGAGATGCACTATCCACAATGCTGCGGCCTCTTTCGAGAAGACATGCCGAACGGGTCTCGAAGAGAAACGACAACGCAGAAAGAACCGCAACTTGGAAACAACATCTCCCAAGGAGACTTTCTGCTGTGCTTACTGCAACCGGACTTGCCTATCTCAGATTGGCCTTTTTAGTCATCAACGCGCTTGTAAAAAGCGTGGGATGAGTCCTTTCTAAGAATCTTTGTTCGCAAAGTAATGCCGAGAGGAGAGATGTATGCTCAAACCTGTGGGATAACAAGATAATGACAACACAACACCCCAAAGGGCATTTGTACATGGGAAGGAGCAGCAAAGGAAACTTTCTATTACAAGCCCTGGCTCCTAATGCTACTTTCCACTGGGCCTCTAATTTCATAACATAGCTGTTCAAAAAAATGGGCAGAGGCAACAATATATGATGGTTTAAATGCTGGACCACTGGAGACACTGATTCAAATCCCTACTCAGCCATGGAAACCCACTGGGTGACCCTGGATAAGGCACATTCTCTCAGACGAGGGCAATGGAAAATCCTCTGAACCGTACGTTGGAAACAACGTGAAGGCACACAACGTGAGAAAATGAGCATATTTGAGGAATCTTGTGATAAATAATTTTCCTAGGTATCAATACCCTGTCTGCAAATGTCCCTATGCAACTTTAGGAGGAAAGTACAAGACTGGAAACTCCAATGGCAGACTAAGTTCAAGAAGTACTCCATCTGTAAACTGGGATTTTTTTTTACTTTGAAGGGCAATTTTTAAACAGTGTTACTGTCCTTCCTTTTCTCTTTATATTCTTCGAGACGGCGCAGCCATTTCTTCCAGTACTGAGAACATAGTTCAGAGTCCATGTAGTGAGGATGTGCAGGAGACCCGTCTTTGTAGGCAATGACAAGGAGGCCACAATCAACCTAGAAAGAACAAGAAGAACATTTTTTTCAGAGGGGATGCACATATTTAGCCCATATCCTTTATCGTTTTGTAAGTGACTAGCTGACCTGGCCACGCTTTGCTGTGGCTTTTTTCTTCCTTTCTGGTTTGTTTTCCTTCCCCCTCCTTCCATCTATCAGTCTTTTTTCTTTGTTTTCCTCTCCTCCTTCCTTCCTTCTTTAATTTTTTTCCTTTTCCTCCCCCCTTCCATCCTTGTATTCTTTTCTTTCGCGCTCCTTATTTTTTTTCTTGTCAGTTTTCTCTTCGTCAATGGTTGTCTCCGATACGGCGCGCTTCCGCAACACGGCACGGTTGTGGAAAGGGAGACCTTCGTGAGGACGACGGCGCCGTGCCCACCTCCTCCGCTGCTTCCTCGGCCTCGCCACTTCCCAGCCGGTCCCGGGAGGGGGCACTTTGCTAAGAGCACGGCGGCACTGTGGCCGCCACTTCCACCGCCTCCTTCCCCTTGCAACCTGCCAGCCGCTCCCGGAAGGGGGGCCGGGAGAAGGCACATCGCTAAGAGCAAAGCGACGCCGTGGTCACCTCTTCCGCCGCCTCCGCGCCCTCCATCGCCACCGCCAAGCCGGTTCCGGGAGGTGGGTTGGAAGGAGGAGGTTCGGAAAGACCAAGGCGGTGCTGTGGCCGCCTCTTCCTTCGCCTCCCGGAAGCGGCTTGGAGGTGGCGATAGAGGGCGCGGAGGCGGCGGAAGAGGTGGCACCGTGCTCTTAGAGAAGTGCCCCCTCCCGGCCCCCCTCCCGGGAGCGGCTGGGAGGTGGCGAGGCCGAGGAAGTGGTGGAGGAGGTGGGCACGGCGCCATCGTCCTCGCGAAGGTCCCCCTTTCTGCAACCATGCCGTGTTGTGGAAGAGCGCCGTGTGGAGATAGCCACCGGAGGAGGAATATGTGAGAGAGGGGTGTGTGCAGGGGCTGGGGTTTTGTGTGTGTGTGTGTGGGGGGGGGGTTATGAGTGCGCTGCCACCATTTTTAGTACGGCTTTTCCACCTCTCCTCCCCTCGCGGGGAGGGAGGCCATTTGCAGTCATCTAACGCCGCTGCGCTATGTGTCTATGGCGGTTTTTGGGGGGTGCTGTTTGGGGGTCCTGCGAGGTATCTAGGGTGGGTTTTTGTGCCCTGTAGGTACCTCGTGGTATGGTTGAATATGTTTGGGTGGTTTAGTGCTTCTGGGGCTTATAGTTTTCCTGTCTATTTGCCCCGTTGCGCGACCATTCTCTTTTTATATATATAGATAGAAGATGTGTTCATCAAATGTGGAGTATATGTGGAAGAACTGTGCTAAACTTAAAACAGTCACAGATATTCCTGGTTTTGCTACTCATTCCCTAAGTTTTATCTTTATAGCATCACATGGCTCAAGCCCGGATTAACCCCTTTTGGTGCCCTAGGCCACACTTTGCAATTACGCCCCCAAACCAACCTCTACCGCACCCCCACACACACACACACTTCCTCCTCGCGGCGCCCGTGCCCTCCTTCCTGAGTCAAGGAAGGAGGGTGCGCACGAGGAGGAGGACGGACGGGAAGCCCCGCCCCTGGTGCTGGCATCGCCCCTGGGGCGGAGGTGCCCTCCCCCTCCGCCTCCTCTTCTGGGCGCGCCCTCCTTTCTTGAGAAGGAGGGCGCGCGCAAGGAGGAAGGAAGGGACGCCCCACCCCCGGAGCCGGCATCGGCCCTGGGGGTGGGGCTTCCTCTTCGCGCCCTCCTCTCAAGTCAAGGAAGGAGGGCGCGCGCGAGGAGGAAGGACGGGAAGCCCCGCCCCCGGTGCCGGCATCGGCCCTGTGTCAGGTTTGGGGAACCTGAGCTTTGAGGGAGATCATGTTCCCAACCTGTCATGAAACTGCACGACCTTTAGCCCAGTTCCTGGAGTGACCTT
>JARBWK010003040.1:0-13423 GCA_030556195.1 Anolis apletophallus | reverse complement strand
AGAGGGAGAGAGAGAGAGGGAGAGAGAGAGAGAGGGGAGAGAGAGAGAGAGAGAGAGAGAGTGAGAGTAGTTACACCTGATTGTATAGTAGTATCCCTGCATTTAAATTCTCTATAACAATGCAAACACCTAAAGTCATCAGTAACCATTCCCACACTTGCATCTATACCAGCACCTTCTCCTTTGCATGAGAAATTCCTACAATGGGAGGACCTAAAGATGGTAGTAGCTGCATTGGTAACCTCAAGGTTAGACTTGTGCACTATGCTTTACATTGGTTACCGCTGTACCAAGTTCAAAACACAGCTGTTAGATTAGTTACAGTAACATCAGGAGTGAGCATATTACACCTATACTACAGACACTCCACTGGTTGTCAATTATTTTCTGGAGCAAAGTAAAAGTGTTGGTTTTGACCTTAATGCTCCACATGATATAGGTTTAGGTTGCTGACAGTATCACCTTCTCCCGCATGTCCCACCCTTATGATACTGAGGTTCTCTGGGGGCACTTACTCCAACTTGCTAGAACCAGACTGGCAACTATCACCAAGAGGACCAATACTGTGGAATGACCTGTCAGAAGAGCTCCAACAACTAAATGAGCTAAATTTAAGACGTATCTGAAGATCTGGGTAGGCCTCTTCCAGCAGGCCTACCCAGTCAATTTTAACTTGTGAATGTTAACCTGCATTTTATCAGTAATTTTACTCTGCATTTTGCCGTGTATATACAGTATGTAATTTTAATAGTGTTCTGCTTTATCATGTTGTACCCCACCTCGAGCCAAAAGGAGAGGCATGTAATATTGTATTATTATTAGGTGACATTAAGTTTAGTACTATTCTTCCATCAGAGGTCCTTGAAGAAAAACTAAGTAGTTGCGGGATATATAACTGTCCCCTTTCCCCAAAGGTGGAATCAGACAGCTGGCAGCCAAACATTTTTTTTTTTGGTGTAGTTCAGATTTCAGATTTCTGAAGAAGGAAGACTCAGCCTGCAATATATCGATTTAACCCAAAACAGGGTAGACTTTTCTAACTCCTTCTCTTCTTCTTTTCTAAGTTTACCTTCACAAAACCAATTTATGGTGGATTCTGATTACTAACAAAAGAACTATACCCACGGATGGCTCAAAGTAATAAATCACAATTTCAATGGTTGTGTCAGGTATGGGGAACTTGAGCTTTGAGGGAGATCATGTTCCCAACCTGTCATGAGGCTGCAGCGACCTTTGGCCCAGTTCCTGGAGTGACCTTGGCCATGTGTGCTTGGTATTGCTGAATCAGCCTGGGAGTGGAGTAACTTCCAGGTGCCAGAGAGGGAAGTGAGGTAACTCCTCCTGGCATGGACATTGGACATTTGGACTCGTGACGTCACTCATGTGACCCTGGGGTCATGCCCCTATGGACTACTGGGATTGCTGATTCATCGGAGCATGATGACACCCTGCTTGGACATTGCATGGTGTAGGGGAGGGGCTACCGGGGTATATAAGGTGTGTTTGGGTGGCGGGCCGGCGCTTTAGCTTTACAGGTGGTGTACCTTCAATAAAATCGTGTTGGACCAGAACGACGTCTGAGTGTGATCCCTACCGACCTTTGAGGAGTCATTACAGAAGCTAAAGCCCCGGGCTGACTATCCCAGCAATGGCGAGGTTGGCGTGGAACGAGGAGAAGTATCTGGACAGCTGGATTTTGGACGATAATGAAGAAATCCGGAGAACCCAAGAGTGGGAGTGGACCACTCTTGACCAGGTGGGAAGTCCAGATGGATCCCGAGAGTGGACAGCCCAGGAGAAGAGACTCCGTGAAGGAGAGCAGCTGTGGCAAACTCGTGTGGATGAGATGATGGCGAGGCGAGCTAAGGAGAGGAGTGAGGCTCAGCAATCGGAAGGGCGCAGGGGTGCTATCCGAGCGGCGGAGTACCGAGAGGCTCGCGTGGAAGACCAGGCGGTGGAGTGCAAAGGCGCTCGTCTGGAAAGGATCCAGGAAGATCGTGAGAAGCGGTCTCAGAGAGAGCTGTTGAACCTGGCAACAGGAGGTGGTAGTGAGACCACCGAACCGGAGTCACCATCTGAGATTGGAGTGCTGAGCTGCAAAGTGGAGGCAATGGAGCAGATGGTAAGCCGGTTGACCCAGAGATGGGATGAGAGGGACCAGAGAGAGTCGATGTGGCGGGCCCCGGGAGGTGGAGACTTTACCTATTACTCCTGGATGGACGGGGCTTTCAATGAGCGTCCTAGATCTCCTTCGGGAGTGAGGAATCAAAGCCGTAATCGAGAGAGTCCAATCCCGGATTGTCCTAGATCTCCGTCAAGAGTGAGGATGATGGGAGAGGATTGCCAGAGGAGTCCCGGAGACCAACCAGCAGGGTTGGGAAGAGGTATTACTATGCCGAGAAGTTTGCCTGGCCCGAGAATGACTTCTCAAGAGTTTGGAAGGCGGATGAAAAAAGAGCCATTGCGGGTGGAGTTTGAAGGAGAGGCATCCAAAGTGGCGTTCTTTGTCGCAGCAGTACAAGACCATATGGAGGATTATGGACATTTGTACCCCAGTGAAAGCAGCCAAGTTAGAGCTATTGGGGCTGTGTTTAAAGGTCGAGCTGCCGAGTGGTATGTACAGTGCCACGATCGAAGAGATCCCTGCCTGGGGTCAGTGAGGAGGTTCTTGCTAGCTATCAAGAACAGATTTCGAGATCCTTTGGAAAGGATCAAAGCGAAGGAGGCGTTAAGGTGCTTGACCCAAGGTGTCAGATCGGTAACTGAATATGCCGAAGAATTTATGGGTCTCGCCGGGAAAGTAGCAGAGTGGTCGCAAGCAACCCTGCTGGAGCTGTTTAAAGATGGATTGCGCAAGGAGATCCTGGAGTGGAGTCTTCACCGCGATGACCCGGGGGACATCGACAGTTGGATTCAACTAGCTGGCAATGTCGAAGGGATCTTGGCCCAGGTGCAGAGGCGGCGTACCCAACCGATGAGGACGCGAGGCATGGGTCGTGCCTGGAGTGAAAGCAGACCTAAAGGTGCCGAAGCTAAGCGGGTTGGCGACAGTCGTCCCAGTAGCAGCAAGAAAACCCCCTTGAGTCGAGTCCGCTGCTATACTTGTAACCAGTCCGGACATTATGCTTATCAATGCCCCCAGAAGCCGGCAGTGAGAGTGGCTGCCGCTAAGGCTGCAGTGATGGACAATGTTGAAAGCTCTAAAGTTGGGGTGAGAAATAATATTCAATGTGTGTTGGGATTGGTTAAGGGGATCTTGTTGTAAAAAGGAAGCTTTAGTAGATTGTGGATGCTCAGAAAATATCATGTCTCCACAGTTAGTAGAAGAGTTGGGTGGGGAGACAAAACCCTTGGAAGTTCCAGTCACCTTCAAACAGTTAGATGGGACAATGATTGAAGGGGTCCTTTCTCTGTGGGGAAGAAGGGGTTGACTGGACGGGTGGGGCCATGGGAAGGAGAAATTAATTTTGTTATGGCTCCCATAAAAGGGCATGAGGTGGTGTTGGGTATGCCCTGGTTAGAAAAGGTGAACCCCAAGATTGACTGGAAGGCAGGGACGGTTCAATGTGCCCCTAATGTTGAGAAGGGTGTCAGCAAAGAAGTGAGAGGAATACCCCAAGAATATTGGGACTATGCTGACGTGTTTAACCCTAAATTAGCCCAAAAGCTTCCACCTGTTAGGAACGTGCAATGCAGCATAGAAGTGAAAGAGGGGGCGGTTTACCCAAGCCAAAAATCTATGCGATGACAGTCAAAGAAAAGGTCGCATTAAGAGAACAAATTGATGATTATTTAAAGAAAGGGTTTATCAGACGATCGGAATCCCCTTTGGCTGCACCAGTGTTGTTTAGGGAAAAGAAGGATGGGAAACTGAGATTGTGCATTGATTATAGGGGTTTAAATGCCATTAGTACGACAAACTGTTACCCCTTACCGTTGATTAAGGATCTGTTGGGCTTGTTGGGAGGTTGTAAGTTTTTTACAAAACTGGATTTGATTGATGCATTCCATATGATTCGTGTGAAAGAAAGTGACCAATGGAAGACAGCGTTCTCGTGCCCTCTCGGATTATTCGAATGGCTCGTAATGCCATTCGGTTTAGCAGGGTCTCCAGGCCTGTTTATGCAGTTAATCAACGAGGTGTTACACCCCCTTTTGTATAAGGGGGTGTTCGTTTATTTAGACGACATTGTGATAGCGACCAGTACGCGAGAGGAGCATGTAAAGTTAGTGCGAGGTGTTGGAACGGTTGAGGCAAGCGAGTTTATTCGCAAAGTTGAGTAAATGCGAGTTTAGTAAAAATCAGATTGATTTTTTAGGATACAGGATTGGTGAGAGTGGGGTTGCTATGGATCCGGCTAAGGTGGAGGACGTGTTGAGCTGGGAGGCTCCGCGCACACGCCGGCAGTTACAGGCTTTTCTAGGGCTAGCCAATTTTTACCGGACTTTTATTCCGGGGTTTGCTGTGATAACCCTCCCGCTTACTGAGCTGTTGAGAACGAAGGGGTAAAGGGGAGTCCAGAAAGGTCAAGTCACCAGGTGCGGTATTAGACTGGACTCCAGATTGTCAGAAAGCGTTTGTTAGATTGAAGAGGGCTTTTACTGAGGGCCCTTTATTGCTTCATCCGGATGTGAATCAACCTTTTGTGGTTCAGTGTGACGCCTCCGCTTGGGCTTATGGGGGTGCACTGTTGCAGGAGGATGGTCAGGGGAAATTGCGACCTTGTGCTTATTTTTCGAAAAAGTTTGGGGAGCATGAACGTAAATGGCCTGTATGGGAGAAGGAGGCATTTGCAGTGAAGACTGCGTTGGTGACCTGGCGTCAGTTTTTGGAAGGAGCAGCGTTCCCATTTGTAGTTATGACGGATCATCAGAATTTGGGTTATTTGCGTAACCCTCAGAAGTTGTCCCCAAAGCTAGTAAGGTGGTCGCAATTTTTCAATAGATTCAATTTCAAGTTGCAGCATATCAAGGGGAAGGAAAATATAGTGGCAGATGCTTTATCCAGATATCCAAGTGTAGGGAAAGGTGGACTGCACAACGAAGGAGAGGTTTTTCCAAAGAACAGTGGAGTTGTGCAGTGCAGACCCGGTCTCAGAAGGGATTGGAAATTAAAAGGGAAGAGGAAGTAGTAGATGAGTGGAGTTTAGAACTACAAGAAGGATATGCAGGAGATTTGTGGTTGAAGGAACATGAGAAAGAGTGTGTGAAATTGAGAGGGTTGTGGATGGTAGGAGGTAAGGTGTATGTGCCTCAGAAGTTGAGGAGGAAGGTGTTGGAGATGCATCATGATTATAAGACTGCTGGACATTGGGGGGTCACTAAGACCATGTTGGCTATTAAGAAGAAGTACTGGTGGCCAGGTATGAAGGTAGAACCGCACCATGTAGTAAGTTGTGAAGTGTGTGCTAGGAATAAAGTTCCGCTGCCCGGCCGCAGGGGTTGATACAAGTGGTTGCAGATCCAATAAGGCCATGGACGCATGTTAGTACCGATTTTGTTGGGGAATTGCTGTCTAGTAGGGGATATCGGTATATTTGGACTGTTATAGACATGTTTTCTAAACAGGCTCATTTTATTCCGTTGAGAGGGTTGCCATCGGCTGAACGATTGGCTGAATTGTATATACAGCATGTTTATAGGTTGCATGGTTGCCCAGAACAGGTGTTGAGTGATAGAGGTGTCCAGTTTACGGCCAGGTTTTGGGGCAGGTTTTTGGAGGAGCTAGGGGCTCAAAGGAAACTGACGTCTGGTTATCATCCCTGCTGTAATGGGACTGCGGAGAGAGTGCAGAAATCTTTGGGGACCTATTTAAGGATTTTCAGTAATCAGGAACAAAGTAATTGGTCTGATCTCCTTCCTTATGCTGAGGTAGCTTACAACAGTTCCATTCATTCTTCTACCGGGAAATCACCCTTTGAGATTGTTTATGGGCAGGAGGTAGCCCCTTTGCCGCAGCTGGTGGAGATAGAAGGGGGAGAGAGCAAGGGGGAGTGGAGAGTGCGAGCTGAAGGAATGTGGAAAGAAGTTACAGAGGCGTTGAGAAAAGCACAGCGCTCCTATAAGCTGTTTGGAGATCACAAGCGGCAAGAAGGAGGGGAGTATGCAGAAGGGGATTTGGTATGGCTGTCCACAGAGAATTTAAAGTTAGGGTACAAGTCAAAGAAATTAAGTCCAAAATTTATAGGGCCTTTTAAGGTTGACAGAGTTGTGAATAAGGTATCATATACCCTCCTGTTGCCCAAGAGTTTAGGGAAAGTGCACCCAACTTTTCATTGCAGTTTTCTAAAGAAATATGTAAGCCCATTTCCTCCACGGGATTGAATGATGTTTTATTTCCCTCAGGGGGAGGAGGACGAGGTGGAGGAGACCATTATGTCAGGTATGGGGAACTTGAGCTTTGAGGGAGATCATGTTCCCAACCTGTCATGAGGCTGCAGCGACCTTTGGCCCAGTTCCTGGAGTGACCTTGGCCATGTGTGCTTGGTATTGCTGAATCAGCCTGGGAGTGGAGTAACTTCCAGGTGCCAGAGAGGGAAGTGAGGTAACTCCTCCTGGCATGGACATTGGACATTTGGACTCGTGACGTCACTCATGTGACCCTGGGGTCATGCCCCTATGGACTACTGGGATTGCTGATTCATCGGAGCATGATGACACCCTGCTTGGACATTGCATGGTGTAGGGGAGGGGCTACCGGGGTATATAAGGTGTGTTTGGGTGGCGGGCCGGCGCTTTAGCTTTACAGGTGGTGTACCTTCAATAAAATCGTGTTGGACCAGAACGACGTCTGAGTGTGATCCCTACCGACCTTTGAGGAGTCATTACAGGTTGATTTAAATGATATTGTATTAATTTCTCATATCAAAGTCACAGAAAGACTTGTCTATTAAGGAAGGGTAAGGACCCTAAATGAAATCCCACGCAGGGGTTAATGCAATAATTCACTCAATATCCCTCGCAGGGGTTAATTCAATATGGATATAACAGCTTGATCGCATATCATGAAATTATACAATGTAAACAGTCCCTGTGTAGGGGAAATTATAAATGTCGGACGCTGAGGAGTAATTAGTCCCTCTAGACAGATGGTTCAGGCCGACGGAGTCGCCATGCGTTATTGAAAGGCCCAGAAGTCCGTTTCACCGGTAATCCAGTTTTGTCAAGGCAAATCAATATGCGTCCATAATCTGTGAAACATAATTAAATAAGCCATAGGTACAATCGCCCACAATATAACAATATTCATACAGGCAGGGTAAAAGGAATACATACCAAAAAGCAGTATCAATGATGTATAACCCAGGCGTAATAGCCGATCATGGGTGACCCAAAGGTAAACAGTAAAGCACAGGATGGGATATAAATGGAAGAGAAGGGTTATGCAAATGAGCTGAGGGGGGATTACGTCATTCAACCCGTTTGGCCATTCAGTGTCAAGGAGGAGTGTCCATTTAATTTCAGCTGCTCTCAGTAAATCATTACTAGATTGATGAAAATTGGGTCGAATTTGTTGCAGGATCATCAGTTTTAAAGAGGACACGTCATGTTTTTTCTCTTTGCAATGTTTATAAAACATAGAATCCTCAGAAGCTCTATGGATTTTACTTCTGTGTTCAATAAAACGGGTCCGTACCTCCCTCGAAGTCATCCCCACGTAAATCAATGAGCACCCACATGAGATCCCATAAATCACAGATTTCGAAGCGCAGGTCCCATAATCCCTGATCTTAAAAGTTCGGTTCTTGGAAATACTATAGATTTCTCTATCTTGGGAGACATTAGCACATACAGAGCAGTGGGAGCAAGGTTTCATTCCAGGACTCATTATGCTCCTAATAGGTGGTCTGTGTCCATGAGAGTGTACCAATATGTCCTTGATGTTGCGGGTGCGTTTATGCGCTATTAGAGGAAATGCGGATAAGCCCGGATGTCCTTCAAAAGTGGCCAGTATTGTTTCACTATTTTGGCCAGGCAGCTCGAGTGAGGCGTGTAAGTCACAGGCCACACTATCTTGTCAATAGATTCATTCTTTCTCGTGGTAAATAAAGATGATCTGGAACGATTCTCCGCTCTTCGCCTGGCTTTCTCTATGATGGTGGCCGGGTATCCTCTCTCTGAAGTCTGATGTTAATCTGTCCGCTGCTTGTGTATAGTCATCCCCAAATGAAGAATTTCTTTTAATACGAAGAAATTGGGAAAATGGGAGATTATAGCGTAAAGCATGAGTGTGATGACTGGTAAAATGCAAATAACTATTTTTCTTCACAGCCTTTCTATAGTCCCGTATTTTTAGTTGGTGGTTGATGTTAGTGACGGTCACATCGAGGAAATTCACAGTGGTGGTGCTGGTAGTCGCAGTAAATGACAGGGATGGGTGCCAAGTGTTCATCCAATCCAGGAATTCGGCAATGTTGGTGTCATGATGAAGGATCAGAAATAGATCGTCTATAAACCGACTGTATAATTTGACCTTGCCAGAGAAGCGGTTTTGAGTATGAGGAAACATAAATTTATCTTCTAGATGTGCCATAAAAATGTTCGCCAAGCAGGGGGCGCAACTGAGCCCCATGGAAATGCCATGGATCTGAAGATAGTGGTCATCCAAAAATTGAAAGTAATTGTAGTCGCTGACCAAATCAAAAGAGACATCAAGAAGCCTGGATGAGGTTGATCCGTGGATACCGCATTATAAAAGCAGTTCTCAACTACATCTCTCAAGTCCGGAATTGGGATGTTCGTATAAAGAGAAACTACATCTAAGGTTACTAAATAGTCCCCAGGTTCCAAAGTAAAGTTTTCTACCTTCGAGATGAAATGTGTAGTGTCTCTTAGGAATGCTGGAGTTTTCCAGACGAATGGTTGTAAATAATAATCCAAAAATTGGGCAAGAGGTTCCAGGATTCCGCCGCAGCCGGCTAAAATTGGGCGACCAGGAGGATTAATGAGGTCTTTATGAATCTTTGGCAAACAATATAGGAAGGTTTCTTAGGATGATCTTGAATAAGAAACTTTCCGGTGTTTTCATCAATGTGGCCATCTGCAATCGCTTCTTGTATGACATTCCTGATGGTGGATGCATATACTTTGGTGGGGTCGTTGCGAAGTTTACGATAGTATTGTTGGTTGTTCAATTGGCGCATCACCTCCGCATTATATTGAGTGGTATCTTGAATCACGACGGCTCCACCTTTATCTGCTCCTTTAATGGTAATCGTGGCATTATTGCCTAAGCTGTGAAGTATGGAAATGTCTGAGGGAGTCAGATTGGCACCTCTGCGATCCGTCTTATGGTTGATTTTCTTGATGTCATTAAGTATCATAGATTCAAAGACCCTGATGTTGTTGGAAGGGTTTGGTGGGACAAAAGTACTGCGAGGTTTAAATCTAGATGGAATGACGCCCGTTGCTTGGGCAGATGCAAAGAATTCTTTCAGTCTCACAGTGCGAAAGAGCTTCGCTAAGTCTCTTCTAATGGTGTGGTCATTGCAAAGCGGGGTGGGAACAAACGAAAGGCCTTTACTCAACAGAAATTCTTCTCTCTTCGATAGTGCACAATGTGATAGATTTACAACTAGCGAGCATTCCTTCTCCCCCGTCCCCTGGGAAAATTTTGAGCCTTATGTTGGGGTTTACGATGCCTTAATTGGTACGGGGGTTTCGGGGCGTTAGAAGAGGTTGACGGCTGAGGATTCTCTCTCTCACTACTAGAGGCTTCATTGGCTGATCCAGCTGAATCGACTGATTCGTTAGAGAATGAGAAGCCTACTCTGCGGGAGAAATTAGAAGCATTTTTATTTCTCCATTTGAAAACATGGCCCGTAGTGTGGTCTTTTTCGTCCCTTTTGAATTTGTTTATCTTATATTGTTTGATATCTTCATAAAGGTCCGCACAACTCTTCTTAATTTGCTCTAGGTCCGGGGCCGTCATAGTATCATAGTATTCTGATTACTGGCAGACCATCAAAAGTCATTTTCCCCTAATCTGTAACCCACCCTAAATTAATTGTTAGAATTTCGTTCATCAGTACATCTGTAATTGCAACACATCTTGAAAGAATTCCCTCAGTGATGTCAGCTGCGTTGAGAATTGTTCCCTGCTAGAAGATATGATCTGTGTAGGCAATACATTAGCTATACTGTGGAAAGTAATTAATCTTGATAAAATTATAATGCAGTAAAGACTTGAGAAATCTGGCTGTTGTACAACTACTTGTGATAATTCATAAATAAAAGAAAAGGGGATGATTATTCTTTGTTTCAGATTTTCAAGAAACATTGTCCATTCAAAGTAGAAAATGCAACGAAGTCTTGTATCTATGAAATCGAGAAAATAGACAACTCAGCAGTATTATAAGTTTGCAATCCTAGTTAGAGTTTTCTGGGGAAATGTCTATTGAGTGGCCAGTTAAATATTCTAGGTTAACAGACTTTCTGTCCATGTTTATTCACAGGAGATGATATCTTACCACCATATCCGAGTTTTGTGGGCTAGTAGTGTAGGGAAGCAAAGCAGGGTTTTGTAGCATAACATTGCTCTATGTGGGGCTGCCCTTGAAGACTGCCCGGAAACTTCAAATAGTCCAATGGACTGCAGCCAGATTCCTCACAGGAGCGGAGTACAGGGAGTATACAATCCCCCTGTTACATCAGCTCCACGGGCTCAATTCAAAGTGCTGGCTTTGGCCTATAAAGCCCTAAACAGTTTTAGTCCAACTTACCTGTCTGAACGTATCTCCCTTTATGAGCCAACTAGAGTTTTAAGATCTGCTGGCAAGGACCTTCTCTCGGTCCCACCCCCTTTGCAAGCGCGATTGGTGAGGATGAGAGACAGGGCCTTCTCAGTGGTGGCCCCTCCCTATTGACATCAGGCAGGCCCCATCCTTCCTGGTCTTCAGAAAAAAACTAAAGATCTGTCTTTGTATGCAGTCATTCAGAGAATAGGCCAATATGGAAATCGACTTCAACAATTTGGACAATGAATATGGACTAATTGCCAAGTATTAACTCAAGATTCAGCACTTTTATGTTTTTAGCATGTTATATGTTTTTAATCTGTTTCATTGTCTTATGTGTTTCTATTTGCTTATGTGTTTTAATTGTTTTATAGTTGATAGGGTATATTTATGGTTATATTGGATTTATTGTAATGTGTATGTTACAGCATTGAATTTTTGTTGGATTTTGTAAGCCACCTTGAGTCCCTACAGGTTGAGTAAGGCAGGGTGCAAATGAAGTTAGGTAATAAATAAATAAATAAATAAATAGCTCTGTCCTCTTTCAAATATGAACAGCTGGGAGCTTGCTATACTGCCTATCATCATTAGATACCTGAAGTTATTGACTCTTGATAGGGCTGGCCCTGTTTAGGGGGCTATTTAACAAACATNCCAATCTATATAGGAAGAATGCCAACAGCAATGAACAAAATAAATTCTGTATATATTCCAGAGTCCTCTCTCTCACCCAAATTTCAGGGTTGAAGCCAACNNATGAANCTCAGTNCCCAGNCTCCCTGTGACAGTGCACAGTTAGTCCCTACAAATGGCTAGGAGTGATATCCTTATTTAACCGAGATAACACATTTTTTGTGTGTGTGACATTATAGAGGTGTGACCTTTGCCCTGCCCTATTCCAAATGTAGCAAGTTGTAAAATCAATTTAGAAAACCAAAATAGCAACTAATCTTGTTTGAAATGAGTATGCTATTATCCCCTCGCCATGACACCTGTCAGCAGCCAGTTGACAGTCACATCTGATGTTACCATTTGGATACTGCTACATATGAATGGGTGCATTGTAGTTGGTCATTATTTGTCATTTCAGTGCTTGGTTTTCAAGATTTTCTATTCAGTTTTGGAATGCTAGCAATTCAGATATTTTCTTGTAGCCCGAGGCAATAATGGATGTGGTAAGCAAACACTGCTTTAAAGAGAATGTCTGCTGATTTACATATTTTAAAAGTATTAAGATCAAAAGTAGTAAGAATTTAATCCATATGGCATGTAAAAGATAAATAGGAATATTAACGCTGTATCAAATACTAATTAAAGGAAATACAAGTTCTGTTTTTCAAATAAAATCATGCACAGATAATAAAAATAAATTACTTAAAACATTTAAGAAGTGGGTTGTTTTCAGAGCACTTGTCATGATGAAAGATCCATGTTGACAAAAATTAACACTGTTAATCCAAAATTGAAGTGTGAGATGGGGAGATTTAGATAATAGGGAAATTTGACTCTCAGACAGTACCCATTGTGTGATATTACCGCATTTCAGAAAAGATCGCTAATGCAAACAATAGATGTCCAAGAAGTACAGCCAAATTAAGTCGATACATAAATTCATATGACTTGCTGTTCCTTTTACTTCTTCTTTTCCTTTTAATTTATTTCTGCCTTTTAATGTATGGGAGCCCCCGGTGGCACAGTGGGTTAAAGTGCTGAGCTGCTGAACTTGCTGACCGAAAGGTCGCAAGTTCAAATCTGGGGAGCGGCGTGAGCTCCCACTGTTAGCCCCAGCTTCTGCCAACCTAGCCGTTCAAAACATGCAAATGTGAGTAGATCAATAGGTACCACTCCGGCGGGAAGGTAACAGCGCTCCATGCAGTCTTGCCGGTCAAATGACCTTGAAGGTGTCTACGGACAACATCAGCTCTTCGGCTTAGAAATGGAGATGAGCACCAACCCGCAGATTTGGACACAACTGGACTTAATGTGAGGGGAAAACGTTTACCATTAATGGCTGTCTTAAAGTTTTTTAAAAAACAAATTGGCCCTGTGTAGTGGACTACTTCTTGTTTGAATTGGAATATCTGCCTTGTATTCACATATACATTACATTTACTTTGGCTAGTTCTTCACATAGTGGAGAAAGATGGAATAGAATCGTGAAGCAGAAGAGCAATTGTGGTATGAGGAGAGAATACTAAAATGTGTTATCTCCTTCTGCAGTCTAAAGTCTTTTGTAGCCGGTGAAACCCATAATACAAACCTAAGGCAGGAGTTGTCCTGAAATGGCAAGGAGATATATAACCATTCAGGCCACTATCTACCAGTCATTCCTCCATTTCACCACTCTTCCCCTTCATTTCTTATTTCTGTTTTTCTTATAAAAAATTGGCAATAGCTGTATACTCCTCTGTTATTTTTCCTGTATGGAACTCTTTACATAGTTCTTTAAAATATATTTTCCAACTTAAAAATTAAAATCAAATCTTTACTCCAGTTCTCAAGCAATTCTGAAATGTTGACTGAAGCAATCTAACTGCCCTGAAGCACTTTTACAACATCAAACATTTTAATGAAAATGTTTTCCTCACACCCTAGAGCATTTCCAACATAAATTTTAGAAAGAGATGTTTTTTTCCTTTCAGCCCCAAAGCTAAAGCAAACATTCTAAAACATCCTATGCTGATGAG
>JARBWK010003039.1:0-13427 GCA_030556195.1 Anolis apletophallus | reverse complement strand
AGGCTGTTCTGTTAAAAGAACGTGGTGAAATGTCGTATTATGTACTTGAGCCCCATTATGTTACTTTCTTTGGCAGCCAGCGGGCTTGGGTATTATAACCAATCCTCATAAAAGGCAATTGCAAGGTTTGGAAGAGGGCCTTGTTTATGAACGTACGGCAGCTCACTCTCCCCGCCTCTGCCCTCCTGTCACGCCAGGCTCCCTTCTTTTAGAGAAAAGGCTGCTAATGACTTTACGCAAAGGCTTGATTGAGGGTTGTTGATGTGATTTTGTCGAAGGAGGTTGAGTGTGCCAAACAAAAAGCCCAGTTGTGTGATGCCAGGAGGCTGAGTTTTCTGGAGAAGGGAAGTCTTGCTTTTGGACCCGGCAGTTGCCTGGGATACAGCTGGTTATGGACAACCGGCCTTACGAAGCTGTTGTGACCAGGACAGGATTACCCATAAGGTCAACCTAGACCATGGCCTAGGGGTGCAAGCCGAGGGGGGGGGGTGCAGATCACGGACCAAAAAAATTATGTTGAAACAAATAAAAACGCAACGCGCATGGAGATGAGGAAGGAAGGAAGGATACCGGAGGCCCTCCTTTTCGGTGGCACCCCTGCCCCTTCCTGAATACCAGCTCCTACCTCTGCTATTGTTGCGCAAACGGCGCATGCGCAGGGGCTCTCAACACTGGCGTCGACGTCAACAGGAGGAACAATTAACTCCCTCGATGCCGACAGCATCCACTTTCTGGTTCCTTCAGTGCAAGTACAGGAAACTCCATTGCACAGTCTGTGCATGCCCTAACACCATGAAAGCTGGTATTTCTCCTCCAACACAAGGAGGAGACTCCTCCTTACTGGAGAGAGAAGCGTAACTGCCGGTTACGGCACATACGCAAACCCCAGTACAGGAGAGAAGCCCAACGCAACAAGCTCCAGTATCGGGGAGAAGCGTGGTATCGGTACAGCTGCTGACTACAACGCATGGGCAATCCTCGACCGGGTAGGAGCCAAGGGCCTCAAGCCCCGGCATCGAGGAGGAGGCTCCTCCCCCCATGCCTGCATCCATAGTGCCTGCCGAGAGGGAAGCTCCTGTGGCGGACCTAGTGGGGCCACACCGGGAGAGCTGGATGCGGGGCCCAAAGGGGGACAAGTGGATGACACGATGTTGGGGGGGGATGAGGTAGAGGTTGACTTAAAGGGGCGTAATTCCAAAGTGTGGCCTAGGGCGCAAAAAGGTGTTAATCCGGGCCTGGTTGTGATCCCCAAATTGGAGATTGGCCCCACTACCTTCCATGGGATTTCCCAGCACTGAGGACTGTGTGTTCGACAGGGTCCCGTCACCAATGTTTCCTGGCATTCTTTGCAAAATGTTTCAATTCTGCCTCCCGAAAACAAGTTGAAGCCCAATTAGATTAGGCTCTTCTTGTATTCTTTGAAGATCTCGAAAGTCTTTCCGCCAATGTGTGACATCGCAAGTTTATATTTAATTGGGTTTACATAATTTCAGAGCAGAGCACTGAATCGATTGCGGAAAGGTGAGTCAACACACAAGCCAATGGCATTGACTCAATGTGTCTAATTGAGATTAACAATTAGACACATTGTTGGCCATCAAGTTTGCTTAGATCTTTGGAACAGAGTCTATTATGGCAGTCATAATGGCTACCTGAAGTAAAACCTGATGTGTAGAGAGTGGCTCCTTGTGCTTAAATGATAGAGATACCCAGCTTTTCTTTTCCCAACTGACCTTCATCCATATGGATTGTTGAATAGCTAAATAAGAGCAGTTAGAGATCTGATGAGAGTCAGCGTTGGAATCAGAGCAAGACATTCTGAGTCTGGAAACCAGGATTGGACTTATGTGACACCTATGAGGTGTCACATAACGCCATCCTTACAGCATTTACACTGGCTGCCGGTCGAGTACAGAGTCCTTTATAAGGCTCTGACACTTAAGGCCTTGCGGGGTCAGGGTCCTACAGGGACCGTCTGATACCATCTATCCATCCGAAAGCACCACGGCCAGCCTACGAGAACCTTCTCTGTGTCCCGGTCTGAGAGAGGCTCATTTGGAGTCCACGAGACAGAGATCTTTTTCCGTTGTGGCCCCTGTCCTGTGGAACTCTCTGCCGTCAGACCAAAGAGCCATCCTCGACCTGCCTTCATTTCTGGCGGCATTTAAGACATGGCTATTTAGAAGAGCATATGCATAAGTGACAATCAGTGACCTGGAACCTGTCTATTCCCATATTTTAACATTTTAATATTTTAACATTTTAATATTTTAGTATTGTAGATACCTAGCTGTGTAAGTCGCCCGGAGCACATTTGTGGAGGGTGACTCATAAATAATAAAATTAGTTAGTTAGTTAGACTTGGTTTTGGCCAGAGAAAGAGAAGACTGAGAGGAGATTCGATATCTGATGAGTTGTCATCGCCTTGAAAATGGAGCTGGGTTGTTTTCTGCTGTAGCAGAAGGTGGGATGTGAGCCAATGGAGTCAAATTACGAGACAGACCTTTCTAGCTGAATGTTAGGAAGAACTTCCTGGAGAGAGGGGCTGTTTTGGCCATGGAATGGGCGACTTCAGAAGGTGGTCGACTCTCCTCCTCATCCATCTCCATCATCTCCTTCTCCTTCCCCTTCAGAGTTTGTGTGGTCATATCTCAGGGATGCCTTAGTAGCCGATTCCTGCAAGACAAGGGATTGGACTAGATAGCCCCTGAGGTTCCTTCCCATTTGTGGAGTCTCATTGGTCTGTAGGGATCCATATGCTGTTAACCTCCCAGTTGGATGCGCACCTGATATCAAAGTTCCAACCAGTTTTATTTATTTATTTATTTACTAGCTGAGGACCCGGCGGTGCCCGGGTTATTTGAGGAAGGCATTGTGTGCCAAGGTTGGTTCCTATTAGATGTTTATGTGGCTTGCAGTGGTCTCAGGAACTTAGTGAAGGTACTGCAAGTCCCATTAACCAAGGTCCATCCTCCTCCAAACAGCACCAGAAGGTAGAGTGGGTCTTGGGGGCTGTGTGTGTCACATTTGGTCTTCATCATTTTCCGGATGAGGGTTGCAGTGGTCTCAGGAAGTGAGGGAAGGTACTGGAAGTCCCATCATCCATGGTCCCCCGTTCTCCAATCTGCACTAGGATGTAGAGTGGGTCATTGGAGCTCTGTGTGCCAAGTATGGTCTTGATCAGTCATTTGGATGAGGGTGGCAGCGGTCTCTGAAAGTGAGTGAAGGTACTGCAACTCCCATCATCCGTGGTCCTTCCCATTCAAAATTGCACCAGGATGTAGAGTGGGTCATGGGTACTCTGTGTGCCAAGTTTGGGCCTGGTCTCTGATTTGTAGGGGCTGCAATGTTCTGTGGGAAATGAATTGGGTGAAGGTACTGCAAATCCCATCAGTTGTGAGCCATCCTGCCGTGAACTGCAGCAGGTTTGTAAAGTGGGCCCTTGGGCCTCTGTGTTCCAAGTTTGGCCCTGATTCGTCATTGGTGTGGGCCACAGTGCTCTAAGGAAGTGAATTTAAGTACTGCAAGTCCCATCTTCCATGGTCCATCCTCCCTCAAACTGCACCAGGATGTAGGGTGCATCTTGGGGGGGGTCTGTGTGCCAAATTCGGTCTTGTTCTGTCATTGTTGGGGGCCTAGTCAAGAAAATCAAGTTGAGGAAGCCTAACAATATCCCATGAGCTGAGGCCTAGTCAGGAAAATCAAGTTAAGGAAGCCTAGCTGTCAATTTTGTGCCTGGTATGTGATTAAAAGGGGCTACAGTGTTGTTTGGGAAGTGAATGATGTGAAGGTATTGTGAATCCCATCATTCGTGGCCCACCCTGCCCTAAACCACACCAGGTTGTGAAGTGGGCCATTGGTCCCTTGTTTGAAGCAGAACCGGGAGTTCTGGAACTCCAAGTACCAAGTTAACCTTACCAAAGCTGCCCGAACGTGCGGATACTAGGATGAGGGAGAACACGTGACAACTGTGAAGTAGGGTGAAAAGCAAAAAGGTTTTATTTACACCAGCTGGTGGGTTTTGCCAGCAGAACACAGCTGCAGATAGGGGCAAAAAGACCCCGATACATCTCATACAAAGACATTTATACCTCAATGGAGTCCATCCAGTTAAACCCACCCCTTCTTCATGGTTAAAACAATCATAATTGGCTGGTGATTACTGTTGTTACATGACATTTCATTAATCCAATAAACATTGCACAAATCATTTGCATCATTTCTCTGTCATCACTAAAAATGAGAACAATAGCCATCTATAAGGTATTCCTTTCCCACAGTGCAAGCTATCAATGCTGAGCCTCTCTGTTCTTTTACTTGCAACATTAGTTCCGGGCTTCCTGCCAGCAGTGAAGAAGGTCGGACTTTTTGCCATGCGCAATGGTGTTTTCCATTCACATTAAGAATCCCATTAACTTTCATAGCTCAAGCTGCACTGTTTCCCACTCATCTAGCCTATATGGTTTAAATTGGCACAGAGTGTATTAAAATGCATTTAATCAGGGTGTTAGTCTTCCATAGCATGTGCCTGTCTGATTATTGGCACCAAAACCCTCTTTTTCAGAGTTGACACGCAAGTAGCATCACTCTCTGACTGTACTTTTTATGCTCGGAAAAGTACCAAACCTGCTTCATTCCAGGATTTCTCTTTTGTGGGAAACCCATCACAAGGGGTTTCCTACACCAACATCTGGAACACCTATTTAGACCAATCGACCCTCCAGTCTCGTAAGACCCCGGGCCTTTCAGTTTTGACAGTATGCACACCTTTTACTGTCTCCAAGGAACTCTGTACTGCCTTAGCACAACATTTGAGCATGATAGGCAGACAGCACATTATGATCAATACTGAACAGATCACCACAATGATTATCATCACAAGAGAACGTAACCAATGTAAGTTCGGCAGCCAGCCCAACATTGTATTCCAAAAATCACTTGGATCTGAATAAGTCTTCTGTATTTCTCTAGCAGCACCCTGAATTCTATTCAAATCCAGCTCTATCTCTCCAGTCTTATTTATAAAATGACAGCAAGTTTGGTTTAACCACACACACAGACCACCTTCTTTTGAGAGCAGATAGTCTAACGCCAGCTTTTGCTGCATTTCCATTCTTGCCAGAGAATTCACTTCTTCCTGTAAAATTGACAAGCCCTCATGGGTGTCATTGGCCAAAGCTTCCAAATCATGTGATAACACACGCAACTGTTTTATGTTCCAAGCCACCCCTACCCAAGGGCCTGCAATTGCTATAATCTTCTGGCCTTCAGTTAAATAAGTTCTGTCAGAATCATATCCATAACGCTGCACATCAGCAAAAGAGCGTTTATGGACATGTAGGTATAGATTTGTCACATGAGTCTCTTTGGGAGCACCCTCAAGCCCCCTGGGTGCAGGGTCCCTAAGGTACAAACTCCAGACCAAACTACAGGAAGCACAGGCATTGCCACTTTCCCACAGATCCAAACTATTCCCTCTGGAAGTCCAGTGGCACGGTAACCCAAACGTCTAGCAGGTAAATTCTGAACCAGGTTCACTATAGCATTCTCATGATGATTTCTAAACAGGATGTGGGTGCAATTTGAGCCCTCCCAGCTCCAAGTCCACACTCCTGTTGTTCTCAGACCACAACGTCCTCTGTACCTGCTATGCACTGTGATCATGTGATCACAAGCAGGATAAGAACCTAGCTCAATCTGCTTAAACAACTCATACATGCCATCTCTCTGACTTCCTGCATAATAGGGATGTGCCTCCCTTTCCCATTTGAAGCACAGGGCAGCTCTTAACACAGGGGCCCGATGTGTGACCATGAACCAAGCCCTCTCTGCTGTCCCTGTCATATGCTCCTGCTTCCCTTTCGTGCTATTCCACCCTGCCAATGTCAACACCCCAGATGGGACTATTGGCCAACCGGACCTATGGCTTGAAGGCCCCTGGCTGCAAATCCAGCACGAATTTAAACTTAACTCATGTGACATATTAGTTACAAGTTTGTGAAACATATTTTCCTCCCACCCGCCATGTGTCCCAGTGATGTACAATGTCAATATCAGAGCCACGATCCCAAACACTGTCTTTACTCTCGCGGAGCGCTTACACCTGTAACTCTGTCCCATTAAGATGCATAGCCACCACCGCAATGAGAGTGCCTTCGGCTCTGTCCATCTTTCTTGCGTTGGACCACCATTTCCCGGATTGGGAGCGATGGTATCAGACGACTCTTCTGTGGCCGTCTGTGTGCCCCTTAAATAGGGCGTTGCAAAGTACTTGTAATCCGAAGGCGAAGGGGATTGTCTGGATCCACAGATGCCTCCAAAGCAACCGGCGACCTCTTCACCCTCGAATAATGGATCCAAGGGCGAAGACCTTGCACTTTCACGGCTGTTGGTGTGCTCAGAAGCACGATGTACGGCCCTCTCCATCTCGGCTGCAGCGGGCGCAGGCTCCATTCTTTCACGAGGACCGATTCGCCAACTGAAAAAGAGTGAAGACAAGTAGACGGGAGAGGAGGTCGCAAATCTGCAGTGTATTGACTAAGTTTCTCTAGCTGTTTCCCTAACATCTGAACATCTTGCAAAGTCTGTTGATGTCCTAACACATGGCTGTCAGAAGTCTGTCCACACATAGGTTTTAAGTTCAATGGAGGCCTGCCATACAGTCTCTCAAATGGTGACAAGCCTGTTTTCTTATGCGGTGTACACCTGACTCTTAGGAGAGCCAGGGGTAACGCCATTCTCCAGTTCAATTTAGTCTCTTGGCAAATCTTTGCTAAACAGTTCTTTAAAGTTCTATTTGCTCTTTCTGCCCTGGCAGAAGATTGCGGGTGATATGCACAATGAAGACGCCACGTGATCCCCAGCAGCTTACACAGTCCCTGGACCACGTGGTGCACATATGATGGCCCGTTATCTGAGCCTATCTGCAAAGGCATGCCGAATCTAGGAATAATGTCTTTCATGAGGCCTTTTACTACCTCAGCTGATCGCTCTGTGCGTGTAGGAAAAGCTTCAATCCAACCTGTGTAAGAATCTACAAAAAGCAGCAAATAACGGAAGCCTCCACTCATTGGCATTTCTGTAAAGTCTGTAACTAACACTTCAAAGGGCCAATTCCCTTGATACTGTATCCCAGGCGCTTTCAAAGGCCCCTCTCTTGGGTTATTCTTTGCACATGTCCAGCACCTTCTTGCAGCCAAGGACGTCAGGCTGTGCAATCCATTGATGAACATCTGTCTTTCTAGGAGCGCTGCCAGGGCGCTTTTCCCTAGGTGTGTGTTCTCATGGTAGAACTGTACTATGTGCCACGCTTTTGTCTTAGGAACAAATACGCGGTTGTCTGGCATCTTTATGAAACTATCTTCCCAATCTCCACCCTCACTCAAAGCCCATTCCTCTTCCTCTCTAGTGTAATTGCATTTCTCCACTTTGGGCTCTGAGTCAGTGAGATTTAACATTACAGGTGTGTACTTCTGAGTAGCTACCTCTTTGGCAGTCAGATCCGCTAGCCTGTTTCCCTGAACCACCGGATCATTGCCCTTTTGATGTGCTTTACAGTGCATCAAAGCCACTTTACTAGGGAGCCAAACAGCATCCAACAAATCTAACATAGCATCTGCATATTTGACAGCCTTTCCAGCAGAGGTCAAAAGCCTCTTTCCCTCCACAATGCCCGTGGCAATGAAGCGTTAAAAACGCAAAACGGGAATCTGTATAGATATTAACCCTTTGCCCTTCGGCCAGTTTTAAAGCATGAGTCAGCGCAATCAGCTCAGCCAGTTGGGCGAAGTCCCAGGAGGTAGGGGCTCCGCTTTGAGCACCCCATCCTCCCAGGAGACAACAGCATAGCCGGCATAACGCACTCCCTCTCTTATAAAACTGGATCCATCCGTGTATAGGGTTAATTCTACCTGTTCCCAAGGGAAATCACGCAAGTCTGGCCTACTGGAATAGACTAAATCCATTGTCTCAATGCAGTCATGTTCTGAGAGATCTGAAGGGCTAGGCAAAAGAGTTGCCGGATTTAACATAGGACACATCTCTAGGGTAACGAGGGGTTGTTACACAAGACACCCTCATACTTAGTCAGTCGCTCATTTGTTAGCCAGCGGGGACCCTTGGAATCTAGAAGTGCTTTTACATGATGGGGAACCTCACTGTGAGTGCTTTCCCAAGTGTAAGCTTGGTGGCTTCTCTGATTAAATCCACCGCAGCTGCAACAGCCCCCTGGCTACTGTGTCTAACTGCTTGGACAAATAGGCTACAGGGCGTTGCCATGTACCTAAAAACTGTGTCAAAACCCCTATAGCGGTCCCATCTCTTTCTGCAGCAAAGAGATAGAACGGCTTCTCCAAATCTGGCAGGCCTAGCGCAGGTGGTGAGATTACAGCTTCTTTCAGCATCTGGAAAGCCTGGTCACAACTCTCAGTCCACTCAAAGGGATCCTTGTTACCCCCTCTGGTAGCTTGATACAATGGCTTTGCAATGACAGCATAATTAGGAATCCAATGTCTTACATAAGAAGTGGTTCCTAGAAACTCTCTTGTCTGTCTTCTGTCTTTGGGGGTTGGGATGGCACAAATAACTTCCTTTCTTTCAACTTCCAACACTTTGCTCCCCTGGGTCAGGCCAAAGCCTAAATATTTAACTTTCTTCTGACACAACTGTGCTTTCTTCTTGGACACTTTATACCCTTTCTCTTCTAGCACTTTCAACAGTTCTAGAGTGTAATGCTCACACCCTTCTTTAGTCTTAGTCCCGACCAACAGGTCATCTACATATTGAAGCCAAAAACCTTCAGTCTCTGGAATTTCAAATTCTGACAAGTCCTGAGCTAAGGCCTGCCCAAAAATGCTAGGGAATTTTTAAAACCTTGCGGAAGTCTACACCATGTGGTTTGACGTCTTTGTCCTCCCTTTGGGGTCTCCCATTGGAAGGCAAAGATGGGTTGAGAGATAGGAGCTAGCCTAATGCAGAAAAATGCATCACGTAAGTCCAATACAGAGAACCAGGCAGCGGTACTTGGTATTAGACTCATCATTACATATGGATTTTGGACAACAGGGGTTAAAGTCACTGTAGCTTGATTGACAGCTCTAAGGTCTTGCACAATGCGATACTTTCCATCTGGTTTGCGAACAGGAAGAAGGGCCGAATTCCAAGCTGACTCACAATGAACAATAATCCCATGACGCAACAATCTTTGCAACTCTCCTTGGATTCCTTCCACAGCATCTCTGCTTATCGGGTATTGGGCCTTTCTCACGGGAAGCTGACCAGTCCTTATCTCAACTACAACAGGGGCAACATTTATCGCCATTCCTGGCTCATTATCTTCAGCCCAAACCCGGGGAGTCTGTTGCCAACCCCAAACTGTATCTTTCTTGCTAACTTGTTGCAATCTAAACAATCTGTATTCTTCTTGCTGTGGGACTGTAAGTTCCAACTGGCCTGTCTCCAAAAATTCCAACCTTGCCCTTATCTTCGCCAAGATGTCTCTCCCAAGAAGAGGGATGGGACAATCTGGGACATACAGTAACTTATGCACCACCTCTCTGCCAGCAATGTTGCACTTTCTTTGCTGTAACAAAGGACATTTCTGTGGCCTTCCTGACACTCCAACAATTTTGATGTGCTGACCACTAGGGGGCGCTATTTTCTTGTTCACTACTGATTTATCCGCACCGGTGTCTATTAGGAACTTTATACGCTGACCTTGTACATCTATGGCAATCAATGGCTCCTCTGGGTCAAGTAACAGAAAAGCCTTGCCTATCCTTCAACATTCATCTTCCCATTCTGAGTCTTCCTCTTCTTCCTCCTGCATGGCAGCAGCCACAACAGCCTTCTGATATGGTTTATAACTTCCTTTGCCTCTTCCCCTTGGCTTCCCTGAGCCTCTGGCTGTACTTGTCACTTTCTTCATACCTGCATCACTTTCTTCTGACATTTCTTCTACACAATCCCTTTTCCAGTGGCCTTCTTTCTTACAGCGTGCACACTGGTTTCGACCCAACGTAAATTGTCCTCCACTGTTTCCTCTTCCTGACCCCCCTTCCTCGACTACTTCCTCTTCCTCTTCCTCTTCCTGACCTTTCTTCAAACATGCTCACCAAGACTCTATATCCTTCTCTCTTCTTCCTCTCCTTCTTCTCTTCCTCTACCTGCTCTCTAGCCATAAACACTTGATCGGCAATGGCCAACAGTTCAGTTAAATTTTTGCCCAAAAACCCTGGCTGTTTCTGTATTTTCTTTCTGATGTCTGAGGATGACTGTGAGATGAAGGAGTGTGTGAGAGCGACCCTCCCATCATTTTGCTCTAGGTTGTAAGGACTATATTTTCTATAAGCTTCCTCCAAACGCTCAAGAAAAGCAGCAGGGGTCTCAACCTTGTCCTGTTGGACCCCTTGTATCTTTTGGATACTAGAAGGCCGGGGAGGGCCTTCCCTAATGGCTTGCAATAGGATTTGCTGAAAGTCTCTAATTCTGTTTCTCTGATCTGGAATATTTGGATTCACCCCGGATCTTGTTCCACCGGGAACCTAATATTCCCAAATGCCACAGCTTCTATTTGCCCATGTCCCTCTTGTGCTATCAACCTGGCTTGGTTGATGATGCACCTTCTCTCTGCCGCCGTAAACAGGGCATTTAAAAGCTGCTTGCAATCCCACCAGGTGGGGTCATGAGTAGCCATAACTCCTTCCAAAAGATCCCCCATCGCCCGAGGCTGTTCAGAATATGGGGGGGTGTTATGTTTCCAATTAAAAATGTCCGAACTTGAAAACGGAACTATTTGAAAAGCTTGTTGGACCCGGTTATGGGCATCCAGTAGCGGGACCTGCCGGATAGGACATTGTAGTGCCCCTCTTTCCACCTTTTCTTCCTCCCTTGCTTCCTGCCCCCTGGTTTGGCTTCTGGTTCTCATTGGAGAAGCAGCTCTTCCCACACTATGCCTTCTTCTAGGTGGGTCTGGAGAGCGCCCTATTGTTCCTACGGTGTCAACGGAACTGCTCCTTCGCTTCTGCAGGGGTGGTGTCATCTGCCTCCCTGAAGCTTCGGGGCTTTCATATTCTCTCTCTCCCTGCCTTGGGGACGCTCTATCGTCCGGCCAGAAGGAGGGGTGGACGTCTCGCCTCTCTCTCTATCTCTCTGGCTTCTTCAAGGGGTAATTAATCTTCATGGAAAGAGGGCCTTGGTAAGCAGGCGGCTCTTCGGGGGGCAGGTCCCTTGCTGGGGGGAGAAACCGGGCATGCCACTATTGTTGGGAAGTGGAACGGAGGAGCTAGCGCAGGCTGGGACGCTGCTTTGGCAGACGGAACCGTCCCGCTTGAACCCGCATCTGCTAGCCTTTCTAATTCGAATTGCAAAGTCTGTGGTGAATTTACTGAAGTTGAAATTGGCGCCCCGGGAACAGGAAAAAGCTCTGGGCTCGCTGGGAGCGACAGGGCGGGGACAAACTGGATTGGCGCAGCAGGAGGAGGAAAAAGTCTTGGGCTTGCCGGGAATGGCAGGGCGGGGACGATCTGGATTGGTGCGGTAGGAACAGCGGGGACCGCCTCAGAATGCGTCACGGCCGTTGACGTCATCTGGACGGCCGAGCCTGTCCCAAGGGTGGGGAACATGGCTGGAGCTTGGGCGGGGGGCTCTGGGGCTGGCGTGGAGCGGGGGACGCTGGGGCTGCTCCCAGGCTCCGGTTGGGGCAATAAACCTCTCTCTCTCTCCTCCTTAGCGGGAGGAGTTCTTCTTGCTCCGCCCGGCAGCACCGGAGGACTTTTCTCTACTTTTCTGTTTGCAAAGCAAATCTTCTTCTCACGACACTTTGGGCCAGCCCACCACACCCCCTCTGCAACCATTCGCACCCATGCTGCGGAATATATCCATTGATCATTTGGATGTACTGCGTAGCAATAATCTTCAAGGCGCTGACACTTATCCCAATCCCAGGTTCCCTCGCTTGGCCATCCGATCTCTCGGACAGATGGCCAAACTTCTGTGCACAGATTACTAAGTTCAAAAGATTTCATCTCCTGGGTGTTTCCCTCAACTGCCAGCAAACAAAACCTGTCCCAATTATCTAGCACACACTGCAAAGGGTCTCTTTCTTCTGCTTTGAGCCTGCACTCCCCATCTCTCCTGCCTGAGATCAAACCCCACTTCAGTGCTTTCCCCCCCTCCAATGTGTGTTCCCTCAGTGTTAAAGTGCACGAAATAAACTATACTTGCCGATGTCCTGCAGACCCTGGGACTCGCGTCTCGCCTTCCCACGTCACCAATCGAGTTGCGTCGGCTCTTTGGCGATCGGACCTGACGTCGCCTCCGACTCCTCTGCGCGCTTATGCCAGTTTGCTAGCCCTCTTTGGCTGGGCACCTTCTTAAGGTGTCCCTGGACTTATACTAGCCGGCTCTCCAGAGGCCGCTTCCCAGCCAGCCTCTTCCTTCAGGCTTTGTTTTCACCCTCAACGTTAGTTGCAGTCTCTCTCGGGTCACCGGCGTTCGTTTGGGGCAAGTCAGGCGGCCGGCTCAGTGCAAAAACGGTCAAAAACAAGCGGGCGCCCCTTCCAGCCCTCCTGAATTGCCTCACCTTACTAGCCGGGAGCGGCGCTGTCAGCAACGGAGATCACGTTTGTTTTCCCTCAACACAGACCCGTCTAGATACCTTTTACATCACGTCGGGGTCACCAAATGAAGCAGAACACAGAGTTATAGAACTCCAAGTACCAAGTTAACCTTACCAAAGCTGCCCGAACGTGCGGATACTAGGATGAGGGAGAACACGTGACAACTGTGAAGTAGGGTGAAAAACAAAAAGGTTTATTTACTGGCACCAGCTGGTGGGTTTTGCCAGCAGAACACAGCTGCAGATAGGGGCAAAAAGACCCCGATACATCTCATACAAAGACATTTATACCTCAATGGAGTCCATCCAGTTAAACCCACCCCTTCTTCATGGTTAAAACAATCATAATTGGCTGGTGATTACTGTTGTTACATGGCATTTCATTAATCAATAAACATTGCACAAATCATTTACATCATTTCTCTGTCATCACTAAAAATGAGAACAATAGCCATCTATAAAGGTATTCCTTTTCTCACAGTGCAAGCTATCAATGCTGAGCCTCTCTGTTCTTTTACTTGCAACATTAGTTCCGGGCTTCCTGCCAGCAGTGAAGAAGGTCGGACTTTTTGCCATCTTGCAATGGTGTTTTCCATTCACATTAAGAATCCCATTAACTTTCATAGCTCAAACTGCACTGTTTCCCACTCATCTAGCCTATATGGTTTAAATTGGCACAGAGTGTATTAAAATGCATTTAATCAGGGTGTTAGTCTTCCATAGCATGTGCCTGTCTGATTCCACCAAAAAACCCTCTTTTTCAGAGTTGACACGCAAGTAGCATCACTCTCTGACTGTACTTTTTATGCTC